>CAUYLG010035073.1:0-30003 GCA_963573385.1 Cacajao melanocephalus
GCCGCGAAACCGAAACGAAGCCTCCCGGCCGCGAGGGCGCCTATGCGGCCTGCGTGGGAGTTGCCTCCTAAGGGCAGAGGCCCAGGCCCGCCGCTCACTCGGGCATCACCGACCGCACAACTTGATTCCTCCAGTCGCCGCCGCCACCCGGGCCGAGTCTGCGCCGGGAGCCGCCGCCCTGCTGAGGCGCGGCCCGGCCCGGAACTGCCCTTCCCCCCGCAGGCGCCGCGCGAGCGCCGCCGCGGTTCCCGCTCCTCCGCCTTCCTTACTCTCACCCCGAGGGAGACTGCGGCCCTCCGGCCCGCCCGCCGGCCTGCGAGCACTGGGCTCACCACCGACCCAGGACACCCGAGAGGCAGCGCGGCTCCGGGGCCCCGTCAGGTCATGGATCCTCGCTGGAACTCGGTGTGCTACCTGCAGAGAAACAGAGAGGGAGAGGGAGTTACCGCCAGAGCTCCAGAAAGGAGCGAAGACCGAGGTAGCCTGCCTTTCCAGCTTGGCCCAGGAGGTTACCTCCAGCCGCCGCCCCGAGCGCGGGCTCCCTGCGGCCTCCACCTACTCCTCCCAGTTCTGCCGCCGCCGCAGCCGGAAAAGGCGCTGAGGAAGCCGCCTCACTTCCCCTCCCGACCACGCAGGCGCAGCAGAGGCCGACCGTTCGGACCAGAGCGACCTCTGTAAGGAGAGCAGCCCGCGCGCCTAGCGTCATGGGCGCCGCGCGCCAGAGGGGCGGGGCTACGGCGTCTCATAGGGCTCGCAGGTGCCGCCGGCCCCAAGTCCGCGAACCTCGGACTCACCCGTGACCACCTGTGGCTCTTCTAGCGTCTCCTTCCCTGCTTTTCTCTTCTGCGCTCTGCCCACCTTATCCAGGGGAGCAGATCTCCTGGGGACTCCACAGGGTGGGGCCCACGGGCAGCCCGCTGTCTCCGCGAACCGAGCTGCCTGCAGGCCTGTCCCCAGACCTAGGTTCCCGACAGATGCCCTGAGAGTTCTTTCCGCCCGTCCCAGTCTTCGCGCACCCTCAACCTCCCAGGGAAGCTCTGTTCGCTTTTTTTTTTTTTCTTCCGCAACCCCTTCTTGGCTTCCTTTATCCCTCGAGTTTTGTGTGTTTCCTGAAAGACACGTGGGAGGCCAGTGTCTCGTGTGGAATCTGCCAGTCAGTGCAGCGCTTTCGCGGCGTTGAGTTTACTTTGCAGCTCTTTTGAATGTTTGAGCCCTGTCTCCCTATAGGTCTCTTAAAGACCAGCCCACGTTTCTTAAAAACTGCAGTATTATCAAGAGTTCTTGTGCCTTGCCACTTTTTCACCTTTTTAGAATGCGACAACTGTTCATCTTTATCACTTTATCTTACATGATTAGTATTAGTTTCTCACCCACCTACCCATTCTTAACTTTAAGAACCCTAGAAGGTAAAGCATAGGATTTAGAATGTAGAACGACTACTTGTGTGGCCTGGATCTGGGCACTTAACCTTGCAAAGTTTATCTCATGTATAAACTGACCTTGCTAAGTCCCCCACGTGAGGAATAAATAATACCATGTGGAACACTTTAGGACACATTTTTTGTTTTTTGTTTGTATTTTGAGACGGAGTCTTGCTCTATTGCCCAGGCTGGAGTCCAGTGGCACAATCTCGGCTCACTGCAGCCTCCTCCTCATCCCGGGTTCAAGCAATTCTCCTGCCTCAGCCTCCGGAGCAGCTCGGATTACAGGTGCCCGCCACCAAGCTCTGCTAATTTTTGTATTTTTAGTAGAGACGGGATTTCACCATGTTGGCCATGCTGGAACTCCTGACCTCAGGTGATGCACCTCAGCCCCCCAAAGTGCTAGGATTATAGGCGTGAGCCACTGTGTCTGGCCAAGGACACGTTTTTGTATCAAATTGTTAGTGATAAAATAATGTGAAACCTTCAAATATCAAGGGGAGGAAAAAAACAGGAAGATGCTATAAACAGCATATGGTAACATAATATTTTTATTTCACAAATTAAGAAATTGGATAATGGAAGATAGATTATATGATAACCTTACAAACTTCATTTCAACCTGAAACATTAAACATTAATTTTCTAACAATTATTTCATTTACTTTCCATGTACCTTAAGATGAGGCACTGTCATTTGAAAAACATAGGAGTCTGAAGACTGGGGTTCAAGTGTCATCCTCCCCCCACCTCTTTTTTTTTTTTTTTTTGAGACAGGGTCTTTCTCTGTCACCCAGGCTGCAGTGCAGTGGTGTGATATCGGCTCACTGCAGCTTTGACCTCCTAGACTCAAGAGATACTCCCACCTCAGCTTCCTGAGTATCAGGGACTAAAGGTGTGCACCACCACGCGTGACTAATTATTTTTTGTAGAGGCAGGTTTCACCATGTTGGCCAGGCTCATCTCGAACTCCTGGACCTAAGTGATCTGTCCACCTCAGCCTCCCAAAGTTCTGGGATTACAGGTATGAGCCACCGCACACAACCCTTTTTAAATTTTTATTTTTATCCAGACACCTGTGATATTTTTGTGTTTTTGATTTTTGTTTGTTTTGGTTTTGGTTTTGAGATGGAGTCTCGCTGTGTCATTTAGGCTGGAGTGCAGTGGCGCAATCTCGGCTCACTGCAACCTCTGCCTCCCAGGTTCAAGCAATTCTCCTGCCTCAGCCTCCTGAGTAGCTAGGACTGCAAGCATGCGCCACTATGCCTGAACAATTTTTGTATTTTTAGTAGAGATGGGGTTTCACCATATTGGCCAGGCTGGTCTCGAACACTAACCTCGTGGTCCCCCGTCTCATCCTCCCAAGTAGCTAGGATTATAGGCATTCACCACCATGCCCAGCTGCTTTTTGTATTTTTAGTAGAATCAGGGTTTCACCATGTTGGCTAGGCTGGTCTCAAACTCTTGACCTCAAGTGATCTGCAGGCCTTGGCCTCCCAAAGTGTTGGGATTAGAGGAGTGAGCCACTAGGCCTAGCCTGGGTTATGTTTTAAATTTTAAACAGGTGAATGCTCCAACAGCTAAGTAAAGAAAAATCTGTCTCTACTTTTTAACTCAAAGCCTGTAAATGAAGGGATTTCTGTAATTTACCTGCAAACCAGTCTTCCCTAAAGAATACCATTTCATTTTTAATCTCTTCAACAACCACGTTTATGATATTCCTGACTAAAATAATATAAATAAAATACTATAATTTTTATTTATTTATGTATTTATTTTTTGCAGACACAGGACCTCACTGTAACACAGACTGGTCTCAAACTCCTGGACTCAAGCGATCCTCCTGCCTCAGCCTCCCAAAATGCTGGAATTACAGGCCTGAGACACTGCACCCAGCCAATACTATGTTTTTTCTCATAAGAAAAAATGCTACATTGGAAGTGAATCATTTTCTGTGTGCTTTACTCCCAAATCAGGGAGTATCTTATAATCACAATTTAAAAAAAAAAAGAAGAAATGCTTACTTGGAAACAATGGCTTAGGCTTTCTGTTGTTGTTGGTGTGGTTTGTTTTTTCTTTGAGGCAGAGTCCCGTTTTGTCACCCACTCTGGAGTGCAGTGGTGCAATCTCGGCTTACTGCAACCTTTGCCTCCCAGGTTCAAGCAATTCCCCTGCTTCAGCCCCCGAGCAGGTGAGACTACAGGTGTGGGACACCATGCTCAGCTAATTTTTGTATTTTTAGTAGAGAGGAGTTTTCACCGTATTGACCAGGCTGCTCTCAAACTCCTGACCTCATGATCCACTCGCCTCAGCCTCCCAGAGTGCTGGGATTACAGGCATGAGCCACCATGTCTGACCCCCTGTTTTTAAATTGAAATTAATATATTCTCTAACAATAGTACCACACACTATTTACCCTAGTTTCTGAATTCTTATAGCTCTTAAAAATCACTCATTCTATAAGACCCGGTAATGTATTTTTTATCCCATCAAGTACCAAGGATGACTCTGACCACATGGCAAAGGTGGTCTGACCATGTATTTGTTTCATGATGATTTTATCCCATTTATCATTTCAAACCCTTAGGTAAGACTTACCCAGAATTGAACACTATTTTAAAGAGAGGATAGCTGGGGCTTCTTGGCTCACACCCGTAATTCCAGCACTTTGGGAGGCCGAGGCAGGTGGATCACAAAGTCAGATCAAGACCAGCCTGACCAACATGGTGAAACCCTGTCTCTACTAAAAATACAAAAAAACCCAGCTGGGCATGGTGGCATGTGTCTGTAATCCCAGCTACTCAGAAGGCTGAGGCAGGAGAATCGCTTGAATCCTGGAGGCAGAGGTTGCAGTAAGCCAAGATCGCACTGCTGCACTCCAGCCTGGGCAACAGAGCGAGACTCTGTAAATAAATAAATAAATAAATAAAAATAATAAAGAAAGAGGGAATAAATCCTAGGAAATCTATTAGCAGTAGAAATAAAGTATAAATTAAAAGTTATAATATTGTGTAGCTTTAGAAAAAGTACTAATCCCAGGTGGGCATGGCGGCTCATACCTGTAATCCTGGCACTTTGGGAGCCCGAGGTGGTTAGATTGCCTGAGCTCAGGAGTTCGAGACCAGCTTGGGCAACACAGTGAAACCTCGTCTTTACTAAAATACAAAAACTTAGCTGGGTGTGGTGGTGTGGGCCTGTAGTCCCAGCTACTTGGGAGGCTGAAGCAGGAGAGTGGCTTGAACCCTCGAGGTAGAGGTTGCAGTGAGCTGAGCAAGATTGCCCCACTGCACTCCAGCCTGGGTGACAGAGCAAGATTCCAGAAAAAAAAAAAAAAGAAAAAAATTACTAATTCTGCTAGGCACAGTGGCTCCTGTCTGTGATCCTAGCTATGCCAGACGCTGAGGCAGGAGGCTCCCTTAAGGCCTGGGTAACATAGCGAGACCCAATCTCTACCAAAAAAATTTTTTTTAATTAGGTGGGGGCCGGGTGCAGTGGCTCACAACTGTAATCCCAGCAATTTGGGAGGCCAAGAGGGGTAGATCACATGAGGTCAGAAATTCAAGAGCAGCCTGGCCAACTTGGTGAAACCCTGTCTCTACTAAAAATACAAAAATTAGCCAGGCATGGTGATGCAGGCCTCTAATTCCAGCTACTGGGGAGACTGAGGTAGGAGAATCACTTGAATCCGGGAGGCAGAAGTTGCAGTGAGCCAAGATCATGCCACTGCACTCCAACCTGGGTGACAGAGTGAGACCCCATCTCAAATAAAAAAATAAAAAATAATAGGCTGGACACGGGGGCTCACGCCTGTAATCCCAACACTTTGGGAGGCCAAGATGGGTGGATAATTTGAGGTCAGGAGTTGGAGACCTGACCAACATGGTGAAACCCCGTCTTTATTAAAAATATAAAATTAGCCTGGCATAGTGGTGTATGCCGGTAGTTGCAGCTACTTGGGAGTCTGAAGCAGAAGAATCACTCGAACCTGGGAGGCAGAGGTTGCAGTGAGCCGAGATCACACCATTGCGCTCCAGCCTAGGCAACAAGAGTGAAACTCCATCTCAAAAAAAAATAAAAAATAATAGCCAGGTGGGAGGATTATATAAGCCCAGAAGTACAAGGTTATAGTGAGCTATAATTGCACCACTGCACTCTATCCCGGGTGACAGAGCAAGATGCTGTTTAAAAAAAAATTTACATTGTGAGGGAGCCAGAAACAAAGAATATATTTAAAAAAAAAAAAAGAAAAGAAAAAGAAAAGAAAAAGTAAAAATAAAAATAAAAAATAGTCTCTTGGCAAAAAATAAAATAAATAAATAAATAAAATAAAAAGTAAACATTGATCTGAGTGACTAAAATGTCCAGGCATAGAGTTTCAGGCGTAACTGCCTCCACCTACTCCAGTGAAGGATTCAGGAATCTTTCCATCTCTCAGGTTCTCCATCTGTGGTAACAAAATAGGCCCCTTGAAGCTGCTAAAAGCAACCCACCAGTTTAGGAACCCCAGCAGAAAGAGGAATCCTTTTACCTAACAGTTCCAGCAAAAGCTCCAGAACTACTCCAACTCGAATTGCCCACCAACACTTCTTGGTTTACCCAAGATGTAAGTTGGGTAAATTATTTATCCTCATTGATCATGAATTTCTCTATTCCTGCAAGGAGACAATCTCTTAATTGATTAGGATGGTATATATTATTATTTCCTTTTTTGTTTTTTTGTTGTTGTTGTTTTTGGTAGTGTTTTTTTTTTTTCTTTTCCTACTAAAAATAGAAAAATTAGCCAGGTGTGGTGGCACGCACCTGTAATCACAGCTACTCAGGAGACTGAGGCAGGAGAATTGCTTAAACTCAAGAGTTGGAGGTTGCAGTGAGCTGAGATCATGCCACTGCACTCCAGCCTGGGTAAAAGAGCAAGACTCTGTCTCAAAAAACAAACAAATAACGGGATTTCACTGTGTTGTCCAGGCTAGCCTCAAACTCCTAGGCTCAAGCCATCCTCCTGCTTCAGTCTCCTGAGCAGCTGGGATTACAGGCACACATACTACCACACCCAGTTTGAGAGAGTATTTTAAGCTAAATCAAGATTACTACTTCTGCCTAAAGTAACAAAAAGTTTACAATATTGATGCTCTAAGTTTTGTTTCTTTAAAAACAGAGAGGCAGCTGGGCACAGTAGGTCACTCCTGTAATCCCAGCACTTTGGGAGGCCAAGGCGGGCAGATCATTTGAGGTCAGGAGTTCGACATCAGCCTGGCCAACATGGTGAAACCCCATCTCTACTAAAAATACAAAAATAAAATTAGCTGGGCTTGGTGGTGCACGAGTGTAATCCCAGCTACTCGGGAGGCTGAGGCAGGAGTCGCTTGAGCCTGGGAGGCAGAGGTTGCAGTGAGCTGAGACTATGCCACTACACT
Source organism: Cacajao melanocephalus (assembly GCA_963573385.1). Classification (NCBI taxonomy): domain Eukaryota; kingdom Metazoa; phylum Chordata; class Mammalia; order Primates; family Pitheciidae; genus Cacajao; species Cacajao melanocephalus. The sequence continues at coordinate 6,836 of CAUYLG010035073.1, forward strand.
ACACTCCAACCTGGGCAACAGAGTGAGACTCTGTCTCAAAAAATAAATAAATAACTAAAAACAGAGAGGCTAAGTCATTCAGACTTCTTAATTGACTGAATACTCCAAACTTTATAATTAGTAAAAGTGCATGTAGTGTTTGCAGTAACAGTTGTTGGGCCCTGTGTTATCAATTACTTAGTTGTAATGTTAATTTTATTCGTTTATTTTTGAAACAGGGTCTGTCTCACTCTGTCACCCAGGCTGGAGCACAGTGGCACGATCATGGCTCACTACAGCCTCAAACTCCAGGGCCCAAGGGATCCTCCTACCTCAGTCTCTCAAGTAGCTGGGACTACAGGTGTGAAGCACTATGCCCGGCTAATTTTTCTTTTCCATTCTTTTTTTTTTTTTTTTTTTTGTGGGAACAGTCTCCCTGTGTCGCCCAGGCTGGTCTTGAAATGCTATCCTCAGTCAATCCTTCCATCTTTACCTTCCAGAATGCTGGGATTATACGTGTGAGTCACTGCATTCAGCCAATTATGATGTTATTATACAATAACATACTGTATAGTGGTGTTTTGTTGTAGATGTTGTGATATTCAGGAAGAAACTCAAGGGACACAAAGATCTGAGGGCTAAAATCCTTGTCCTGTCTTCATAATGATTCCAGCTTAAAATGTTCTAATCTATAGGTTTTGTCATTTACTTGTTTCATTTTCCTGTATAGATATATGAAGGAAATGGCATATAAGCAAAACACTTTCTAATTGGTGAATGGGTCACACTGGTGCTAAACAGATTTACTAATCTAAGCCATCAACGGAATCCTTCAAATAGCTTGGTGGCAAAAACAAGGTGGAAGAACTTTCCATGTTATAGAACCCAGAGAAAATAATTAATCTTCCAAGTCTGAAGAAAAAGTTGGTAAACCAGCAAATTTACAACTGTTTATAGATTAGAAACTGAATAAATAAAGTAACTTTAGGCCAGGCTCGGTGCCTCATGCCTGTAATCCTAGCACTTTCGGAGACCAAGGCGGGCTGATCACTTGAAGCCCAGAGTTCGAGACCAGCAGGCCAGCATAGTGAAACCCTGTCACTACTAAAAATATAAAAATTGGCCAGGCGCAGTAGCTCATGCCTGTAATCCCAGCACTCTGGGAGGCCAAGGCAGGTGGATCACTAGAGGTCAGAAGTTCAAGACCAGTCTGACCCACATGGAGAAACCCCATCTCTACTAAAAATACAAAATTAGCTGGGCCTGGTGGCACATGCCTGTAATCCCAGCTACTCGGGAGGCTGAGGCAGGAGAATTGCTTGAACCTGGGAGGCAGAGGTTGCAGTGAGCCAAGATCATGTCATTGCCTTTCCACCTGGGCAGCAAGAACAAAACTCTGCCTCAAAAAAAAAAAAAAAAAAGAAAGAAAAATGAATGGGGAAGAAGAGAAAGAAAAGAAACAAAGAAAGGAAGAAAAGGAAGACAGGAAAAGAAGAAAGAGTTGTATTGAAAAGTAGAGCTTGGCGGTGTTATAAACTGATATCTTAACCTAATCTAAAACCCGGATTTAGGTTGGAAAGAAGGTAAAATTCCTTAGAAAATTATAACCAGTTAGATTCATGTGAAATGTCCTGCTCCATATCCTCTTTTTAAGTTTTGCTTTATAAACACACATAGTATATGTACCAAGAACAAACAATGGAGCAGCTTCCATGCTGTTCAGAACCTTTGAACTGTCAGCATATAATTGTCTGTAGTAGTTCCTACTTAAGATACAGTTTTGAGCACAATGACCAAGATTTATGAGTGTGGAAACGGTTGTAAAATCCTAGGTAAATGTTGCACTATAACAATTTAACAAGACTAAGCCGGACACAATTTATGAGTTTGTTTTCATTTCAAGTAAGAAAGATTTATCTTCCAGTAGAGTTAGAAAGATACTCTGTCTCAAAAATAAAAAATAAAATAGGTTAGATTATATGTCCACAAATAATAGTCAAATAGCATAACCTGCTGAGTTAAAGACTGGCTTCAGGCTGGGTGTAGTGGCTCACGCCTGTAATCCCAGCACTTTGGGAGGCCAGGGTGGTTGGATCACCTGAGGTTAGGAGTTCCAGAACAGCCTGGCCAACATAGTGAAACCCTGTCTCTAGTAAAAATACAAAAGTTAGCTGGGTGTAGTGGCGCATGCCCGTAATCCCAGCTACACGGGAGGCTGAGGCAGGAGAATTGCTTGCGGGGGTTGCAGTGAGCTGAAATCATGCCGCTGCATTCCAGCCTGGGCGACAGAGTGAGACTCCATTTCAAAAAAAAAAAAAACAAAACTGGCTTCAGAGGTAACATTACAGTTTCTTAAACCTGGGTCATTGGGGCTATGCCTCTCTGTGGTGAATTAGGGCAAGAGTTCCTCTGCTGTCTCACTATGGGATGAAGGTCAGCTACCCTGTGTGCCGACTTTCCAAATTAATTAATGCCAGAAAAGTAAAGTTCTAGATCCTTTGAAGCAGTTTCATTTCTAAATGTAAAAATGGGTCTTTCTGCTGCTTATTATGTCTTTTTAACATTACAGGAAAAACACATCATGAATTCAACATGCTTACATATTTATGTTTGAAGATTGACCTGGAACATCATAACAATTTTGATGTGGATAAATCTTTAACAGCATATCAAAGATTCTAGGAGTAGAGCAAGTTACTCAATGTGTTTGACCCTTTGAGGATGCCTTTGGAAACCACCGCTCCCTTGCATGTGGAAATGTCTGCTCTTCATTCCTTTGGGAGCAGAAATACATCCATAACATGCTAAATTAAAAAAGGAGTCATCAGGGCTGCCAACCTTAGAGTTTGAGTGGTAGTATATTACCCCTACATAAGGAGAAGAAAAGAAGAAAAAAGAAAAAGAAAAAGAAACTGCTGCTCCCATCCACAGGAATACAGGAGTAGACTCCTGGCAGTCCTGAATTTTCTGTGGGATTCCTCAGCATGTACACATGGCCATACCAACTGGACCACAGGTAAATTCATTATCCTAACTGGCTAATTGGATTTTTATTTTATTTTAGAGACAGGGTCTTACTCTGTTGCCCAGGCTGGAGTACAGTGACACAGTCTCCACTCACTGCAGCCTCCGCCTCCTAGATTCAAGAGATTCTCATGCCTTAGCCTCCTGAGTAGCTGGGATTACAGGCACGTGCCACCATGCGTGGCTGATTTTTGTAATTTTAGTAGAGACAAGGTTTCATCATGTTGGCCAGGCTGGTCTCAAACTCCTGGTGCCCAGTGATCCACCTGCGTTGGCTTCCCAGAGTGCTGGGATTACAAGTGTGAACCACAACACCCAACCTGGACTTTTTCTCTTAAGAATTTAGAATCAGATCTGAAGAAATACTGTACCAGTCCACCTCTTCCCAGTGGATGCATCTTACTAACTAGAGACTGTGTCACAGATATATTCCTGTTTTGAGTACTGGGAGGCAGACAGAGGTTAGTTTTCAGGGAGAAAAAAGCAGATGTGTGGAGAAAGCAGAGATGAAGCAGAGACTATTCCTGACGTTCTAGGCCCTTCCTAGATCTGTTTGCATACCAATCACTGAGTTTCATGAAACACCCTAGTCTGGGGGAGTTTTTTGTTTTGGTTTGTTTTTTGAGGTGGCCCAATTGGTGTGTAGTGGCATGATCTTGGCTCCACTGAACCTCCGCCTCCCATGGTTCAAGCAATTCTCATGCCTCAGCCTTCCGAGTAGCTGGGACTACAGATGTGCACCACCACACCTGGCTAATTTTTGTATTTTTAGTAGAGATGGGCTTTTGTCATATTGGCCAGGCTGGTCTCGAATTCCTCACCTCCAGTGATCTGCCCACCTCAGCCTCCCAAAGTGTTGGGATTACAGGCATGGTCCACCATGCCTGGTCACATTACTTTTTGCTAAAGCAAGCTCTAATTGGCTTCTGTTACATATAAACAAAAGCAATAGTTTGACAAAAATGTGTCAAGGAAAAGTAGTGTGCAAGCAAAACAAAAATTTAATGAAGTAAATGCATCAAAGTCATAGATGTTAATGCTTCAGGAGAATTATATGTATATGACCACTATTAGAATTAAAGGGGTAGGGTGGGCTATTGATAAATCAAATTCAATTTATAAAAAGCACTGAAGTCCTGGCCTTTTTTTTTTTTTTTTTTTTTTTTTTCTGAGACAGGGTCTGGCTCTGTCATCCAGGCTAGAGTACAGTGGCACAATCAGCTCACTGCAACCTTTGCCTCCCAGACTCAAAGGCTCAAGAGATCCTCCCACCTCAGCCTCCCAAGTAGCTTGGACTGCAGAGGTGAGCTGCCTCATCTGGCTAATGTTTGTGCTTTTTGCAGATACAGGGTTCCACCATGTTGCCCAGGCTGGTCTGGAACTCCTGAGCTCAAGCAGTCCACCCACCTTGGCCTTCCAAATTGCTAGGATTATAGGGGGATTAGAGGCGTGAGCCACCACTCTCAGCCTGACCTGGCCTTTTGAAATATGCTTGAATTGCTTTATAGAGCTCTTAGAATAATTTAATGTATTCTTCATGCTATAGCAATAGTTGTCTTAATGTGGGAAGAGAAAAAAAAAGAGTCACTGGAGTTTTTCAGCCAGTATCATTTGCCCTAAACAAAGGTAAGCATAAAAACTAATACAATACAGGCACAGCAGTGGCTCATGCCTGTAATCCCAGCACTTTAGGAAGCTGAGGCAGGTAGATCACCTGAGGTCGGGAGACCAGTCTGACCAACATGGAGAAACCCTGTCTCTACTAAAAACACAAAATTAGCTGGGCATGGTGGTGCTAGCCTGTAATCCCAGCTACTCAGGAGGCTGAGGCAGGAGAATCACTTGAACCTGGGAGGCAGAGGTTGCAGTGAGCCAAGATTGCGCTATTGCACTCCAGCCTGGGAAACGAGAGTGAAACTCCATCTCAAAAAATAATAATAATAATAATACAATAGAATTCACTTCCAGGGAGATGCAGTAGGCATACTTTTTCCAATTCTTTCTTCTATGTACAACTAAAAACCGGAGGCATTACAAATAAAACAAGCCTAAGAAGACTTTGGCAGCTGGAGAGAAGAAGGCAGACTGGCTAGCGACCTGGAGACCCAAGGAACGACTTAGTGGTGAGTTTCTTGCTGCTCTTTTGTTCTCTTATCTTCCAAACCTGGAACTCAAAAAGTGGAAACCTTGAAATGTCAAAGAAGCTCCAAGAAAAACCTTCTCTCTTTAGCCAAATGATGAGGAAAGGGGCAGGAAGACAGAAGCCAGAGGACTATCCTAGAAAGGCAGAAACCTTTTAGAAAATAACTACGTCAGCCAAACACCAAAGAAAAATCTGTGGCCCCACTTCCACCAATGGTAACAAAGGCCAGGTGGGGAGCTATCAACCTAAAGGGGAAAAAAAACTGAGTCAATCTTACTGTAAGTAGAGAGTTTACTTGGGCCAAGTTTGAGGTCTGCAACCCAGGAGTATAGATTCAAGTTGCTCTGAATATACTCCGATTAGCAGTCATGACAAGTGTGCTTCTTTTTTTTTTTGAGATGGAGAGTTTTGCTCTTGTTTCCCAGGCTGGAGTGCAGGTAGCTCGATCTCGGCTCACTGCACCCTCCGACTCCTGGGTTCAAACGATTCTCATGCCTCAGCCTCTCAAGTAGCTGGTAATACATGCTTGCACCACTACACTGGCTACCTTTTTTTTGTATTTTTAGTAGAGACAGGTTTTCACTATGTTGGCCAGGCTGGTCTCAATCTCTTGACCTCAAGTGATCCACCTACCTCAGCCTCCCAAAGTGCTGGAATTACAGGCCTGAGCCACTGCCCCCACAACAAGTGTGTTTCTAAAGGAAATAAAAGAGACAGTTCCTAAACTGTTTACCAAGAATTCACATTAAAATAACCTAAACTATTGATTGGCTATACATTGTTCTTTGTATCACAAGTTCCAGGAACTTGAAGACAATGGGTGAGGCAGCTAGTCAGGAACAAAATGCCTTTAAACAATTGCCCCCAGCTGGGCGTGGTGGTTCGCTTGCGCTCAGGAGTTCGAGATCAGCCTGAGCAATATGGTGAAACCCAGTCTTTACAAAATACACAAATTAGCTGGGTGTGGTAGTGCATACCTGTAGTCCCAGCTACTCAGGAAGCTAAAATGGGAAGATTGCTTGAGCCCAAGAGGTTGAGGCTGCAGTGAGCAGAGATTGTGCCTCTGCTCTCCAGCCTGAGCAAGACTCAAAAAAAAAAAAAAAAAAATACAAAAATATTGTCCCCAGACGTGGGTGGGGAAGGTACCTGAAGGCCCATATTGTATCTCTGGGTCTGATAAGTTTTACATACCTCACATAGCTCAGACTCTTCGGAGCTCTTTCTTTTTTTATAGCCTAGCCATCCCCACCAGGTGGTAATGAGCCCCACCCAAATTCTTGGTATCAATGGAGACCACATAGGGAACCTGGATTTCTACCTTCCTTTCGCAGCAGGAGGCATACTACCCCACCCTGCTGGGGTGGATCAAAGGAGGCCTATTGGAAAGTCAGGATTTTCACTACAAAGAGTCCAGTTCCCTCTCCCACCACTACTTCCCTCTGATATTGTGATGCAATGATAAGAGATCTATATTTGATTTTTAGCCCCAGTTTCTTAAACAAAACTTCCAAGACCCTTGGAATTTCCTGACTGATAGATGTGAGGGGAACATCTGTTATTCATAATGTTAACTAAAAATAAAATCCTAAGCCCCACAACTGACTGAATGAATTCTCTTAGCCAAGAGGAGCCCAAATATACCTTAAAAACTGAGTTACCGGATATAACGAGACAAGAGGTCAGACATGCGTCTTTGTACCCTCTCCCTTTTGCAGTTTAGACACAACTGACCAGCATTAATGTGAAAATAGAGATCATGAGAGTGACAGAACAGGCTGGGCACAGAGGCTCATGTCTGTAATCCCAACACTTTGAGAACCCAAGGCAAAGGATTGCGTGAACCCAGGAGTTAGAGACCTGTTTGTTTAACTGCCCAATGGGTTCACCTTGTCCACTGTTTAGACACAGCTGATTTATCAAGATGGGAATAGCAACAGAGAAAGAATTATTCATGCAGTGCCAGCTGCACTGGAGACTGGATTTTATTATTATTCAAATAAGTCTCCCAGAACATTCAGGGATGGAGTGGGCTTTGTTGTTGTTGTTGTTGTTGTTTTGTTTTTTGTTTTTTTGAGAGGGAGTCTCACTGTCACCCAGACTGGAGTGCAGTTGTGTGATCTCGGCTCACTGCAACCTCCGCCTCCCATCAAGGGAGGCAAGCAATTCTCCTGCCTCAGTCTCTCAAGTAACTGGGATTACAGTCACACCATCATGCTGGGCTAAATTTTGTATTTTTAGTAGAGATGAGGTTTTGCCATGTTGGCCGGGCTGGTCTCAAACTCCTGACCTCAAGTGATCCACCTGCCTCTGCTTCCCAAAGTGCTGGGATTACAGCCGTGAACCACCGCACTGAGCCCAGGATCCGAGTTTTTAAGAACAACTTGGTGGGTGAGGCAGCCAGTGAGTCAAGAGTGCTGATTGGTCAGGTAGGAGATGAAATCAAAGGGAGTTGAAGCTTTCTTCTTGGGCTGTCAGTTCCTGGGTGGGGGGCAACAAGGTCAGATGAGCCAGTTTATCAATCTGGGTCATGCCAGTTGATCCATCAAGTTCAGAGTCTGCAAAATATCTCAAGCACTGACCTTAGTCTTTACAATAGTGATGTTACCCCCTGGAGATACTTGGGAAGGATCAGAATCGTGTTGCCTCCAGCTGCATGACTCCTAAACCATAATTTCTAATCTTTTGGCTAGTTTGTTAGTCCCACAAAGGCAGCCTAATCTCCAGGAAAGAAGGGGGTTTTGGGAAAGGGCTGTTATCTTTGTTTTAAACTATAAACTAAGTTCCTCCCAAAGTTAGTTTGGCCTATGTCCAGGAATGAACCAGGACAGATTGGAGGTTAGAAGCAAGATGGAGTTGGTTAGTTCAGATCTCTTTAACTGTGTCAGTTCCAATTTTGCAATGGCAGTTTCACCTGGACAACACAGGGAGACCACCCTCCACATCTACAGAAGTAAAATAAGATAAAGTTAGCTGGGCATGGTGGTGCACACCTGTGGTACCAGGAAGGGTGAGGTGGAAGATTGCTTGACCCCAGCACTTTGGAAAGCCGAGGCGGGGGCATCACCTGAGGTCAAGCGTTCGAGACCAGCCTGACTAACATGGAGAAACCCTATCTCTACTAAAAATACAAAATTAGCCAGGCATGGTAGTGCATGCCTGTGATTCCAGTTCCCTGGGAGGTTTAGGCAGGAAAATCACTTGAACCCAGGAGGCAGAGGTTGTGGTGAGCCAAGATTGCGCCATTGCACTCCAGCCTGGGAAACAAGTGCAAAACCCCTTCTCAAAAAAAAAAAAAAAGAAAGAAAGAAAGAATAAAAAGACCGATAGAATAGATTCTTTATGGTAATAAGATACAAATTAAAAACAGGACCTAATGCCATGCCAGGCAAGGGTTAAGCCGTGCACTTCTACACTTAAAGAATAACCTATGTCCTAAGCGCCACAAGGTTTTTCTTTTTCTCTAGCAGCTAAATAAGCACTGGCCTTGAGATAAACAATGTTGAGGCAATTGCGGCTTACAACCACCAGATGCTGACCAAATGACTCTCTGTGCCACAAGCCATAACTATGGCTCTGATTGGACAAGAGACTGATTACAGTAACTTTCTCCTGATAAGAACACCACTGACCAAGGACTGGGTCTGGCCATTTTATGAAGGCTGCACACTTAAAAGTCCCTTTGTGTCCTGAAAAGACGTTTGATGAATAGGGCCTAACCATAATACATTTAAATGTTAAGTCTCCACCCCAAGGTGAACATAATTTTTATGTAACATGCATGTTTATTCAACACGCATGCACCAGGACCACCTTAATTAATATTCATAGCTCCTCCTCTAGCCTGTTAAATATGTATGTTTAGCCAACTCCTTCAGCATAAAGCTCCTACCCTAGACCCTCCTCCTTTGAAATGCCTGTTACCAGGCCTCTACTGGAGGCTGCGCTTGCAGGCTGTAACCCTTTACAAGAAATAAAGTCTCCATTTCTAAATTTATAGATCTTGTGATTTTTTTTAAGTTAACAATAAGCCCATTTAACCATTCCTGAGTTTATGCTAACGAGGTGACTCTTAGAGGATAGGAGTTAGTTGCCAGAGGAACATACCCATGATTACAGGATTAGAATGTTTAGTTCCACACCTTGAACTCTAGGGAAGGGAGAGGATCTGGGGATTCAGTTAGTCGCCGATGGCCACTGGTTTAATTAATCATGCCTACATAATAGAACCTCCATAAAATCCCTAACCAACAAGGTTTGGAGAGCTTCTGGGTTGGGGAACACGCTGAGGTACTAGAAGGGTGGCACCCCCAGCAAGGGCACAGAAGCCTCATACAACCCACCCGTCCCTATACCTTGCCCAATACATGTCTTTTTTTTTTTTTTGAGGCAGTCTCACTGTGTTGCCCAAGCTGGTTTCCTGGATTCAAGCAATCCACCCACCTCTGCCTCTCAAAGTATTGGGATTACAAATGCGAGCGACCGCACCCAGCCCCAATCCTTATCTTTCATTTTGCTATTTCTGATTTGTATTCTTTATAATAAACCAGTAATTGTAAATAAAATGCTTTTCTGAGTTCCTCAAGCCACCTAGCAAATTATCAAACCCCAGTAGGGAGTCATGGGAGCCCCTGATTTATAGCCAGTTGGTCCAAAGTACAAGTCACAACTCGGAGTTTGAAACTGACTTCTGAACTGGGACAGTCTTGTGAGAATGAACCCTTAATCTGTGTGGTCTGTGCTGATTCTGGGTAGTTACCGTCATAATTGTAGTACACCTGACTAGGATCTAGAGAGCTGGAGAATTGCTTACTGTGAGGGAAAACCCACACATTTGGTGTCAGAAGTGTCATGAGTATATAGGAAAACAAGTTTTCTTCTTTTCTTCTTTTTTTTGAGACAGAGTCTTGCCCTGTTGCCCAGGCTGGAGTGCAATGGCACAATCTCAGCTCACTGCAACCTCCACCTTCCGGGTTCAAGCGATTCTTCTGCGTCAGCCTCCAGAGTAGCTGGGATTAGAGGTGTGTGCCACCATGCCTGGCTAATTTTTTGTATCTTTAGTGAGACGGGGTTTCACCATGTTGGCCAGGCTGGTCTTGAATGCCTGCCTCGCCCTCCTAATGTGCTGGGATTATAGGTGTGAGCCACCACACCCAGCTTTTTTCTTTTCTTTCTTTCTTTTTTTTTTTTTTTTGAGAAGTTTCACTCTTTTTCCCAGGCTGGAGTGAAGTGGTGCTACCTAGGCTCACTGCAACCTCCCCACCACTGGGTTCAAGTGATTCTCCCGAGTAGCTGGGATTATAGGCGACTGCCACTGCGCCCAGGTAATTTTTATATTTTTAGTGAAGACCGGAGGTTTGCCATGTTTGCCAGGCTGGTTTCGAACTCCTGACCTCAGGTGATCCATCCACCTCGGCCTCCCAAAGTGCTAGTATTATAGGCGTGTGCCCATGTGCCCCACTGGAAAACAGGTTTTTTTTCTTTTACTCCCTTACCCTCAGTACCAGCCTCCCTTGTGATATAGAGTCAGTGAAAACTCAATGGGGAGCAATAATGAGGTACTCCTATTTTCCAGCCATGGAGCTATTGCTGGAGGCCTACTGGGGAGCCAGTACTCCCACCATCACCTTGCAGTAACAAGGAGCCATCCCTAGGGTGTCAACAGAGGCCAAATAGGGAACCTAGACTTCTGCCCCCATCTGGCAGTAACAAGGTAGTGCTCCTCTTTCCTTGCTGGAGAGGTGTTAGAGAAAGCCCGCTAAAACAGAAGTTTAAATAAGATACAGCTGGGTGCAGAGGCTGAGTGGGGTGGCTCACTCCTGTAATAACAGCACTTTGGGAGGCTGAGGCAGGTGCAGATCACCTGATGTCAGGAGTTCAAGACCAGCCTGGCCAACATGGTGAAACCCTATCTCTACAAAAAATACAAAAAATTTGCTGGACGTGCTGGCACATGCCTGTAGTCTCAGCTACTCCAGAGGCTGAGGTGGGAGAATTGCATGAACCTGGAATGCAAAGGTTACGATGAGCCGGGAGATCGCACCACTGCACTTTAGCCTGAGTGAGAGAGCAAGACTCTGTCAAAAAAAAAAAAAAAAAAATTAGCCAGGTATGGTGGTGCAGATTTGTAATCCCAGCCATTTAGGAGGCTGAAGCAGGAGGATGGCTTGAACCCGGGAGATGGAGGTCGCAGTGAGCCAAGAGGGTGACACAGTGAGACTCCATCTCAAAACAAACAAATAAATAAGATTCATTGCTTAACCATGGGAAATCTTAATTAAGAATTAAAATTGGCCAGGCTCAGTGGTTCACACCTGTAATCCCAGCTTTGGGAGGTCAAGGCGAGCAGATCATAAGGTCAGGAGTTCGAGACCAGCCTAGCCAACATAGTGAAACACCATCTCTACTAAAAAAAATTATTTGAACCCAGGAGGCTGAGGTTGCAGTTAGCCAAGACCACGCCATTGCACTCCAGCCTGAGCAACAGAGCAAGACTCCATTTCAAAAACAAAAGCAAAAAAATTAAAATTAAAATTGGGCCAGGCATGATCACTCAATGCCAATAATCCCAGTACTTTGGGAGGTAGAGACAGGTGGATCACTTGAGGTCAGGTGTTCAAGACTAGCCTGACGAATATGGTGAAAACCTGTCTCTACTAAAAATATAAAAATTAGCTGGGCATGGTGGTGCACATCTGTAATCCCAGCTACTTGGGAGGCTGAGGCAGGATAATCGCTTGAACCTGGGAGGCAGAGAAATCCTGTCACTGCACTCCAACCTGGGCAACAGAGGGAGACTAAAAATAAATAAATAAAAATAAATAAGATCCAGAGTCTTATAATACTCGAAATATTCAGGTGACAACCAAAAATCTCTCATTATAACAATATTTCAAATTGAATGAAAAAAACACAATAAATGTCAACATTAAGATAAAAAAGATGTTAGAATAATATGACAAAGTTTTGACTGCTGCCAGCATAAAAATGCTTCAGTTAGCAATTATGAACACACTTGAAACAATTAAAAAAAAATAGTCTCAGCAAAGAAATAGAAAGTTTCAGCAGACATATAGAAGATATAAAGAAGGGCTGGGCACAGTACTCACACCTGTAATCCCAGCACTTTGGGAGGCTGAGACAGGAGGATCATTTGAGACCAGGAATTTGAGACCAGCCTGGACAATATAGTGAGACCCCATATCCACAATTTTTTTTTTTTGAGATGGAGTCTCACTCTGTCATCCAGGCTGAAGTGCAACAGTGTAATCTCGGCTCACTGCAACCTCCACCTCCCAGGTTCGAGTGGTTCTCCTGCCTCAGCCTCCCGAGTAGCTGGATTACAGGCATGCACCACTAAGCCCGGCTAATTTTTCTGGGTTTCACCATGTTGGTCAGGCTGGTCTCGAACTCCCAACCTCAGCTGATCTGCCTGCTTCAGCCTTCCAAAGTGCTGGGCTTTACAGGTGTGAGCCACCGCGCCCGGCCTTAAGTTTTCAATTCTTTTTGAGAAAGAGTCTTGCTCTGTTGCCCAGGCTGAAGTGCAGTGGCTCAATCTCGACTCACTGCAGCCTCCACCTCCTGGGTTCAAGCAATTCTCCTGCCTTAGCCTCCCAAGTAGCTGGGATTACAGGCATGCACCACCAGGCTTAAATAATTTTTTTTTTTGAGACAGAGTCTTGCTGTGTTGCCCAGGCTGGAGTGCAGTGGCGTGGTCTCAGCTCACTTCAACCCCCGCCTCCCATGTTGAAGTGATTCTCCTGCCTCAGCCTCCTGTGTAGCTGGGACTACAGGTGTGTGCCACCACGCCCAGGTAATTTTTTGTATTTTTAGTAGAGACAGGGTTTCACCATGTTGGCCAGGCTGGTCTCTTTTTTTTTGAGATGGAGTCTTGCTGTGTTGCCCTGTCTGGAGTGCAGTGGCACGATCTCGGCTCACCACAACCTCCACTTCCCAGGTTCAAGCAGTTCTCCTACCTCAGCCTCCTGAGTAGCTGGGACTACAGGCATGCACAACCATGCACGGCTAATTTTTGTATTTTTAGTAGAGTTGGGGTTTCGCTATGTTGGCCAGGCTCGTCTCGAACTCCCGACCTCAGGTGATCACCTGCCTCAGCCTCCGAAAGTGCTGGGATTACAGGCGTGAGCTACTGTGCCCGGCCAAAATTTGCCATTTTAACCAATTTCATCTTTTCTTTTTTTCTTTTTCTCTTCTTCTTAAGACAGAGTCTTGCTCTATCACCCAGGCTGGAGTGCAGTGGTGCAATCTCAGCTCACTGCAACCTTCGCCTTCTGGGTTCAAGCGATTCTCCTGTCTCAGTTCCCTGAGTAGCTGGAATTACAGGTGCCCGCCACCACACCCGGCTAATTTTTGTATTTTTAGTAGAGATGAAGTTTCACCACATTGGCCAGGCTGGTCTTCACCTCCAGATCTCAGGTGATCTGCACACTTCGGCCTCCCAAATTCCTGGGATTACAGGAGTGAACCACCATACCCAACCCATTTTAACCATTTTCAAATGTATAATTTAGGAGCATCAATTATGTTCACAATGTTGTACATACACCACTACCATTTCCAAAACTTTTCAACACCTCAAACAGAAATTCTATACCCATTAATAATAGCTCCAGCCTGGGAAACATGGTGAAACCATGTCTTTATAAAAAATGCAAAAAGTTGTCCAGTGTGGTGGCGCACACCTGTAGTCCCAGTTACTTGGGTGGGTGGAGGTGGGAGGATCACCTGAGCCCTAGGAGTTCAGTGCTTCAGTGAGCCAAGATAATCAGTCCCACTGCACTCCAGCCTGGGTGACAGAGTGAGACCTTGTCTCAAAAAATGAAAAATAAAGTAAGGTAAAAATTCCTAATTCCCCACCTTTGTCTACTTGCTTTTCTTTACTTCCTTCCTTCCTTCCTTCCTTCCTTCCCTTTCTTTTCTTTCTTTCTTTTTTTTTTTTTGCTTTCAGACACAGTCTTGCTCTGTCACCAGGCTGGAGTGCAGTGGCAAGATCTCAGCTCACTTCAACCTCCACCTTTTGGGTTCAAGCAATTCTCCTGCCTCAGCCTCCCGAGTAGCTGGGACTACAGACGTGCACCACCACGCCCAGCTAATTTTTGTATTTTTAGTAGAGATGGGGTTTCACCATGTTGGCCAGGATGGTCTCAATCTCTTGACCTCGTGATCCACCGCCCTCGGCCTCTCAAAGTGCTGAGATTACAGGTGTGAGCCACCGTGCCCGACCTGTCTACTTTCTATCTCTACATATTTGCCTATTCTACATATTTCACATAAATGGATTTATTTGTCCTTTAGTGTCTGGCTTATTTCACTTTACATGTTTTCAGTGCTCATTCATGTTGTAGCATGTGTCCTTTTAATGGCGGAATATATTCTGTAATATCACATTTTGTTTACTTATTCATCTTTGGATGGCCAGTTGAGTAGTTTCCATCTTTTGACTATTGTGAATAGTGCTGTGACAAACATTCATGTGCAAGTATCTGTTTAAGTACCTACTTTTGGTTCTTTGGAGGTCTGTACCTAGGATTAGAATCACCCAATCATATGGTAATTGTATGTTTAACTTTTTGAGGAACTGCCAAACTATTTTTTACAGCAGCTGCACTATTTTACATTCCCACTGGCAATGTATGGGAGTTCCTGTTTCTCCACATCCTTGCCAACACTTGTTATTTTTTTTTCTTTGTTGTTTTGTTTATTTGATTGTTTGTTTTCAGACAAAGTCTTGCTATGTTGCCCAGGCCAGCCTGGAACTCCTCGGCTCAACAGATCCTCCCATCTCAGTCTCTTGAGTAGCTGGGACTACAGACACACACCACTTGCCAGTTCAGCACTTGTTATTTTCTGTTTTGCTGTTGCTATTTTAGTGATCCTAGTAGGTGTGAAATTGTATCTCTTGTGGTTTTGATTGCATTTCTTCTTCTTCTTTTTTTTTTTTGCTAAAACTATTTGGCCAGATCTTCCAGTGAGAGATTGCATTTCTTTAATGACTAATGATGTAGAATGAATGAATGAATGAATGCACAAAGGGACCTACTATTTTAATAAATCTCATGCGCAAAAGGGGATAAATCACTCTTCTAGTTTATATCATTATTATAATATACAAGAACATTAATATTTTTTGTAATGATAAATCATAACATTTGTATATAATGGTTTTGATTATACAGATACTCTTTTGTAATATGCAGTATTGTTTATCCATACATCGAAGTGACTACAGACTGTCTTCTTTAACAATAGTCTAACTAATGTGCAGTGGTTTTGCCTTTATTCGTTTTTTGCTACACCCCATGCTATGCTCCCCCTTGGAAAATGAGCTGTGTCACAAAATGAATTAGAGCCTTGTCAGCAAGGGGTTTCAGTTGAACAGATACAGGCAGCTTGTGCCTTCAGTATTCTTTGTATCAAGCAAACCCTGAGAAAAGTGTTAATTCCTTTGGTCATAAAATATCATACACATAAACTGGCTGGGAACAGTGGCTCACACCTGTAATTCCAGCACTTTGGGAGGCCGAGGCAGGGGGATCACTTGAGGTTAGGAGTTCGAGACCAGCCCAGCCAACATAGCGAAACCCAGTCTCTACTAAAAAAAAATGAAAATAAAAATGTACAAAAATTAGTTAGGCAGAATGGTGTGCGTCTGTAATCCCAACTACTTGGAAGGCTAAGGCAGGAGAATCATTTGAACCTAGGAGGTGGAGGTTGCAGTAAGCTGAGATCGTGCCACTGCACTCCAGCCTGGATGACACAGTGAGACTCCATCTCAGGAAAAAAAAATCATACACATAAACCATAATGTAACAATATATTTTTAATTATTAAGTGAATTGTGATGACATACTGTATGTGTAAAGCATTCCCTAGCAAGCACCTATGGTGCTGTTTGTTCAATCACCACATCATAAGCTCTCAACAAAGTAATATTTAAAGGCTGTCTAAACCACACACATGAAAGCTTAAAATTTCCCCCTCCAAAATAAAAGAAGTGCAAGTAGACTGTCATTTGAACCTCAGAAGGCCATTTACAGCCTCAATGTTCTTCCATTTGTTCATAAGGGGAGGAGGTCTAGGGGAAGATATTACTCTCCTCACCACTTCCACATAGGGGAAACCCTAGGATTTTTATACTAATTATGGTTGGGGCCAGAGGACATGCAAAATGAGACATTAACCCAGTCATTCTTCTTCTACTCAGAAATTATGTCCCCTCTTCCAGGTCCAAGATGAATAGACATAAACCTATATATGATTAGACTGCTTGTATCATGTCAAGCAAATTGTTTTATTTTTTATACTTTTAGTCTCAAAACTATTATTTATCCCCAATATTAACTAATAGTTGACACATTGGGACACCTAGCACATAATAGGTCTCAATACTTATTTGTTAAATGAGTAAATGAGTGGTTTAGGCAAATAATGTTAACTTGATCCTCTCTTACCTTGGTCAGTGAAAGCTGTATGCAATTTATTTACTTATTTATTTACTTTTTAGACGAAGTCTTGCCCTGTCGCCCAGGCTGGAGTGCAATGGTGCAATCTCGGGTCACTGCAGCCTCCACCTCCCGGGTTCAAACAATTCTCCTTCAGCCCTACAGGTGCCTTCCACCACGCCCAGCTAATTTTTTTAGTTTTAGTAGAGATGGTTTCACCACGTTGGCCAGGTTGGTCATGAACTCCTGACCTCGTGATCCGCCCACCTCCTCCCAAAGTGCTGAGATTACAGGCGTGAGCCACCGCACCCAGCCAAAATCAATGTATGCGATTTAAAGTATTTGTTTTCCTACCAAAATCTAGGCCCGTTAAAATATGTTAACCTCAGCAAATAATCAGCCTGGAGAATAGAAATTGAAAGAAGGGCAAATCATATTGCCATTTTTTCTGAATGTGTGTGACATTAGACAATCTACAGAGACCCAGAACAAAGGAATCACTCTTCAAAGTTAGCTAACGGGCCGGGCGCGGTGGCTCACGCCTATAATCCCAGCACTTTGGGAGGCCGAGGCGGGTGGATCACAAGGTCAAGAGATTGAGACCATCCTGGTCAACATGGTGAAACCCTGTCTCTACCAAAAATACAAAAATTAGCTGGACATGGTGGCGCGCGCCTGTAGTCCCAGCTACTCGGGAGGCTGAGGCGGGAGAATTGCTTGAACCCAGGAGGCGGAGGTTGCAGTGAGTCGAGATCGCGCCATTGCACTCTCAGCCTGGGTAACAAGAGCGAAACTCCATCTCAAAAAAAAAAAAAAAAAGTTAGCTAATGAAACATTTTAAATATTTTCAAAATGAATGAATTAAATAAAACAGAAAGCTTTTACCACACTGGTGTGAAGAGATAGAATCAATAGTTGGATAAAGTGTGTTAACTATCAGGATGTTAACGTATGGAGTTTTGGTTTGGGGACATTACACATCAGATCAGAATCAATGTAATAAATAGTCATGCTGTAATGGAGTTCTATTAAGATCTGAAATGTCAAAACATTTCGGCAGAACTGTCATATGGAAATCAAAGCATATTCAAATGGGAGAAAATAGACCCCGCAAGTTTATTTATAGGCCTAGCAGTGTGACACTGGATAAGAAACTTCAACCGTTCACGCTTAGGATTTATTCTGAGATTAAGAAGCATATCACAAGAAATGTGTTTCTGGATCGATTAAATATTGTGTATCTATCATACTAAAGGCTCTTCCTACACGCAGGGTGTTGTCCAGAAGAAAACGTGTTTTCTGTCAAACTGTAATTCTGGTTAATCCACTGCTCGTTTATTAAATGTAATGGAATCAGGGACAACCCACGAGGTTTGTCCCGATATGCACATAACAACCCGTTGCAATGAAAACCCTGCCAGCAGCAGCAGGTAACTCCGCTGTAGTGAGCTGCGAAGAACAGGCAGTGTGTCAAGGCTGGGGGAACTGCGGGCTTCGTGGGAGGGCGCAGCCCAGAGCGGAACCGCCACACCCGGGGAACCGAGCTCACGCTGGGTAATTTTTCTGCCAGGCCCTATGGCGGCCCCGCCTCTCTCCCGCTCTCACTTGTTGGCAGCCCCATGTCTTTCGCACCCGCCAACGGCCCCGCCTCCCGCCCGCTCACTTGTTGGCGGCCCCACCTCTGCCATGCCCCGCCTCCGCCCCGCCTCCTTCCCGCCCACTTGCTGGTGGCCCCGCCTCTCCGCACCCCGCTGGCAGCCCTGCCTCTTCCCCCGACTTCCGCCAGCGGCCCCGCCCCTTGCCCTGGGACCCCAGCCTGTCGTGTTTGGAGACCCCAGTTCCTCTTCTATTCCTTTTGAGCTGAGGTCTGGCTGGCGATAGTGTCCGCCGTGCGGCCCTTTTTCTTGGTTGTCTATGATCTCGACATCGTCTTTTCTTTTTCCCCCCCCCATCCGCCCCGGCAACATCGTCTTTTCTTTAGTTGTGCGCCCCAGGTTCAGACTCAGCCTTGTCTGGTACCCCTTCCCTGGTGAAAGCTGAGAACCCAAGGACCAGACCCAACCTGCCCACAAGCCTTCTCCCCTTACCAGGGCGGAAAGCCTTTTTGTATGACTCCATGCTCTTTGTTTAAGGTCTCTAAAGAACTAATTGGTGAACTTTTGAGCTCCATGGCATGGAGTTTTGCAGACAGATTTGAGACATCCCATTTGGGATGAGGTTATTATCTACTCTTATGTTTAGTGCCACACAATTAACTTTCATACAGGTTACTTTATTTTTTTGAGACGGAGTCTTGCTCTGTCGCCCAGATGAGTGCAGTTGCACATCTCGGCTCACTGCAGCCCCCACCTCTCTGGTTCAAACTATTCTGCTGCCTCAGCCTCCTGTGTAGCTGGGACTACAGGTACATGCCACCACACTGGGCTAATTTTTGTATTTTTAGTAGATCACGCTACTGCACTCCAGCCTGGCGACTGAGCAAGACTCTGTCTCTTTTTTTTTTTTTTTTCTACTTTTTTATTTTTATTTTTATCTTCCCATCTGCTGCTGTGGAAGACTCTGTCTCAAAATATTAAAAAAAAAAAAATTATACTGCCACCAAAAGAATAGTGACAGGTGGGAAAGTAAAGCAGAACACAGAAGTTTTAGTTACAACATAACTATAATAAAAGTATGTATGCATGGCCGGGCACGGTGGCTCACACTTGTAATCCCAGCACTTCTGGAGGCCAAGGCGGGCAGATCACCTGAGGTCAGGAGTTTGAGACCAGCCTGGCTAACATGATAAAACCCTGTTTCTACTAAAAATACAAAAAATTAGCTGGGTGTGGTGGCGCACACCTGTAATCCCAGCTACTCAGGAGGCTGAGGCAGGAGAAGTGCTTGAACCCAGGAGGCAGAGGTTGCAGTGAGACCCGATTGTGCCATTGCACTCCAGCTTGAGCAAAAAGAGTGAAACTCCATCTCAAAAAAATATAATTTTTAAAATAATAAAAATAAAAACAGGTATGCATATAAACATAGATTATATAAGAATACAGAACTCAAACTAGAAAATCAGACTCTTCTTAGAGGAAACTGAGGATGATTCATCCCATGGTAGTACCCTTTAGATACCTGGAGCTCTTTTGATTCCTGCTCTTTCTGAATTCTGGTTATCCAGGATTTTCTTCTGTGAACTTCCCTCTATTAGGTTAGAGTACAGAGTATGCTGCAATAATAAAGAGGCCTCAAAATATAGTGATTTAATTGAGACAGAAGCTTATTTCTCATCTAACAGTCCAGAGGTAGGAGTGGTGGAGGCTGTAGGGTGAATCAGCTTCATTAATTCATCCATGCACTCTGCTGTTTTGGTTTTATTTTGGTTTCGTTTTTCTTTTGTTTTGTTTTGAATCCTGCCCCTTCTGTAATCCTTGGTTTCTTTCCTCTTGATGCTTGATATTTTTCCTAATTGCCTGATTAAAGGTGGGTCACTGCAGTAGATCTGCACTGGCGCCACCTAGTGCTGGAGAAGGGCAAAAGAGCAGAAGTAGAGGGCAACCGATTTTTTTTAAGCAAGTGATGCAGAGTGCACATACAACTGTCATTCATATTCCATTGGTGAGAACTTGACCACTCTTGGTTGTAAGGCAGACGGGTAATGTGGTCTCTAGCTGAGACTTCATGTGCCCAAGTAACAAAGTATTAGCGTTGTAAAAGGGAAGAACCAACTTTGGGAGACAACTAACATTTCATGATCTGCCCATTTTCTTCTGACCAACTTTCTTGAGATAACTTTCTTTCTTCTGAATTTCCTAAAGAGAGGTTCATTTACTTCAGTTTACAGACAGTCTTTGTTTGCAATCAAAGCACCTTAACCGATGCCTCATTCTTCAAGCCCTAATTTAAATGATACTCCTAAAAGAGGCTTACCTGATACATTCTGGAAAGTAGGTGCCCTACCTGTTTACTGCTACCATTTTTTTATATCACCAGCACTTATCACAGTTTGAAATTATAATTCTTTTGCTAAGTTTTTGTCTGTCTTTTCCACTGTGTCTCTTTTCTTCACCACCACATCTCTATCACCTAGCACAGTGCCTGTCATTGGATAAGTAAAAAGTAAATATTTGGTATTGAATGAATGAAATAGTCAAGGATGACTCTGAGAGCTCTGAAATGAGCAACTAAACATATCGACAGCAAGTGAGAATACAGGAAAATTGGGCAAGGTTGGAGGAAGAGGAGAAGACGATCAGTTTTGCAAATGTTGAATTTGAAGTTCTGAATGATTTCAAGGTGATATCCAGAAGGCAACTAAATATGTGAATCTGAAGCTCTGGAAACAACATGAGATTGGAACTATAGATTTGAGAGCCTTGAGAATTGATTAGATCACTCACGAAGAACATGGTGAGAGAACAGAGAACATTTAGGAGGGAATTGCAAGGAACAAAAGCATTTGCTTGGTGGGCAATGGAGTGAGCCTGGGAGGAAGCATCAGGGGCTGTGAACAAGAACCAGAGAGAAGACATATTCAGGAAGGAAAGAGCAGTCACAAGTGACAGAGATTGGTGGTGGTGGTAATTTATGTTATGATAACCTGCTTTTTGCCAGCTAAAACTCTCTCTTTCTCAGACTAAAAGCTGTTCAGGTTTTATGTTAGCTTCTTGAGCCAGACAGATTCCATCTTAGCTTCTTCATTTTAGTTATTTTCCGACCATTAAGTATGTAACTATAGTATGTAGCTGGGGCAGGCTGACACTGGGCACCTCCAGGAATGCATTTGTTGATAAGAGGCCGAGTTAAGTGGTACCAGCAGAGCCTGGGAATGCAGGTGCTGTCAAGCGCCCAGAGCCCTCATTATCTGTAAGTTGTATGTCTTTCATGGCAACTTTACCCCTCGCACCTGGCACTGTTTTATTTCTTATGTACTAGTTTATCTTTTAACTTTTTGGTTACTCTGCTTTTGTGAAAAATTTACTTCAGCTGGGTTCCCCTTCCCTTTTAAAACTAGGGTATAAAAGACCACCTAACTTTTTCTTAGAGACTGAGAGAATTTTGGGCGTTAGCCACCTCTTGGTCACCGGCATAATAAAGGACTCATAATTCAATCTCAGAGTGTGGCTCATTCCTTGACTCTCTCGGGTACAACAACGTCACCTATGTCAGAAAGGGTTCCTCAAACCTGCCAAGTAGGAGGCCTGGGTATGGCAGCCTTAGCTAAAATAGTTTCAGTGGATTCGTAGGCTACGGACAGAAGACAGAAGGTTAAGAAGCGAATGTAGCAATTGTAGAACAAGCTTTGAAGAAGTGCAGCCATGAAAATAACAGAGAGATTTCATTTAGAAAGATAGGCAAGGTCAAAGGAGGTTTTTTTAGAAGAAAAATCGGAATCTAGGCAAGTGAAAGAGATAGGATCGGTAAAAATGATTGACGGAGGAATTTTGACCTATTGGGTTTGAGGTAGGAGGGGAAAACAGAAGAGTGCTCTTCTCTGAAGGTGTAAAGATAAATTTAGAGGAGGAGAGACTAGCAAGGAGTTGAAAAGTTTTTGGTGGCCTTCGATTTATCCATGAAGGAGGGAGCAAAGTTATCCGCTGCATGGATGGAGGTGGAGGAGAAAGTCTGGACTGGTTTTTAGGAAACAAGGGGGGGGCGGTGAGAGAAAGATTATAGATTGAGGACAAATAGAAGGTCTGCTTTTGCAGTTCTATGGTCGAAAATTATTTTTTCTTTCCTCCCTTCTATCCCTTCTTAACCTAAGCTTGTCCCAAAAAAGACTTCAGGCTACCAAATCCAAATTTTTCCACCAATATACCTCGATATTTGCTTTCTCTCCAAAAACAACTGGCAACCAACATGCAGGGCGGAGAAAGCAAACAGCTGCTCCAGGCTTCCTTCGTTCGAGTAAGGAAGACTGAACTGACCTCGGCACTGTGCAGACTCCCAGCCTCTGCTACTGTGGGTTATTCTCCTTACAGTGCAGTCACCTCCTAAATGCTTGCTGAGAATAATGGAAGATTTCGAGCCAGACGGTTGCCTCTTAAGTAACGTTCCCCAAAAGACGCAGCACATATTTAAGCCCTGCTGAAGCAATCAACGCTGAGGGACCAGGTTATTGCGTTTCTTTTTTCCCTCGCTGCACGTCTGGACGCCACACTGTGAGCATAGAGCGCATACTGACGAATTTCTGTTAAGCGGGAACGCGGTGTTCGGATCAAAACACCGAGAGCCGCAGCCGCAACCGCGCCTATAAGATTCCGTGGTCCCAACCGTGTAAGGCAGAAATGGCTGCCCGGCTCAGATGATGCCACAGTAACGTAGCCTCCAGACCGCCCAGTGTGGGTGTGTCCAAGCTCACGTCGCCCGGCCTGACACCCACCCCTCCCCCGGTGACGTCAGCGCACTGCAGCTTTTAGTAGCTTTTCGCAGCGTCTCCTACCGCCGGGCGCGGTGGCGCGTGCCTGTAGTCCCAGCTACTCGGGAGGCTGAGGTGGGAGGATCGCTTGAGCCCAGGAGTTCTGGGCTGTAGTGCGCTATGCCGATCGGGTGTCCGCACTAAGTTCGGCATCAATATGGTG
>CAUYLG010035074.1:0-60055 GCA_963573385.1 Cacajao melanocephalus
TTTATTTCATTGAGTTGATCTTCAGTCTCTGATATCCTTTCTTCCACTTGATCAATTCAGCTATTGAAACTTGTGTATGCGCCATGAAGTTCTCGTGCTGTGTTTTTCAGCTCCATCAGGTCGTTTATGTTCTTCTCTAAACTGGCTATTCTAGTTAGCATTTCGTCTAACTTTTTTCGAAGTTCTTAGCTTCCTTGCATTGGGTTAGAATATATTTCTTTAGCTCGGAGAAGTTTGTTACCCACCTTCTGAAGCCTGTTTCTGTCAATTCGTCAAACTCATTCTCCATCCAGTTTTGTTCCCTTGCTGGTGAGGTGTTGTGATCCCTTAAAAGAGAAATTTTCAGCCTTTTTGCGCTGGTTTCTTCCCTTCGTCATGGATTTATCTACCTTTGGTCTTTGAGGTCGGTAACCTTTGAATGGGGTCCCTGAGTGAACGTCCTTTTTGTTGATATTGAAACTATTTCTTTCTGTTTGTTAGTTTTCCTTCTGACGGTCAGGCTGCTCTGCTGCAGGTCTGCTGGAGTTTGCTGGAGGTCCAGTCCATTCCTTGCTTGCCTGGGAATCACCAAAGGAGGCTGCAGGACAGGAAAGATTGCTGCCTGTTCCTTCCTCTGGTAGCTTCATCCCAGAGGGGTACCCACCAGATGCCAGCCAGAGCTCTCTGGTATGAGTTTTCTGTAAGCCCCTAGTGGGAGATGTCTCCTAATCAGGATACTTGGGGGCCAGGGAGCCACTTGAGGAGGCAGTCTGTGCCTTATCAGAGCTTGAATGCTGTGTTGGGAAATCTGCTGCTCTCTTCAGAGCTGCCAGGTAGGAAAGTTTAGGTCTGCTGAAGCTGTACCCACTACTACCCCTTTTCTCAGGTGCTCTGTCCCAGGAAGGTGGGGGCTTTATTTTTAAGTCTCTGACAGTCTGCTGCCTTCCTTCAGAGATGCCGTGCCCACCAAGGACATCTAGCAAGACAGACTACCTGCAGCTGCTGAGCTGTGTTGGGCTCTGCCCAGTTCAAACTTCCTGGCAGCTTTGCTTACACTGCAGAGTTGAAACCGCCTACTGCAGCCTCAGCAATGGTGGACACCCCTTCCCCCACCTAGCTCAAACATCTCGGGTTGAGCTCAGACTGCTGTGCTGGCTGTGAGAATTTCAAGCCAGTGGATCTTAGCTTGTTGGTTTCCGTGGGGGTGGGACCTGTTGAGCCAGACCACTTGGCTCCCTGGCTTCAGCCCCCTTTTCCATGTGAGTGAATGGTTCTGTCTCGCTGGTGTTCCTGGTACCACTGGAGTTTGAAAAAAACAAAAAACTGCTGCGGCTAGCTCGGTTTCTGCCCAAACGGCTGCCCAGTTTTGTGCTGGAAACCCAGGGCCCTGGTTGTTGTATAGGTACCGGAGGGAATCTCCTAGTCTGTGGGTGGTGAAGACCATGGGAAAAGCACAGTATCTGGGCTGGAGTGCAGAGAACAGTCCCTAATGGCTTCCGTTGCCTAGGAGTGGGAGTTCCCCAGGCCCTTGCGCTTCCTGGGTGAGGCAACGCCCCACCCTGCTTCGGCTCACCCTCCTTGGGCTGCACCCACTGTCCAACCAGTCCCAGTGAGATGAACCAGGTACCTCAGTGGGAAATGTGGAAATCACCTGCCTTCTGTGTCAGTCTCCCTGGGAGCTGCACACCGGAGATATTTCTGTTAAGCCATCTTGCCCAGGGACCTCTTGTACCTATCTTTTAATGAGCTTATATATGCATTTCTGTTGTTTATATACCTAGGAATGAAATTGCTCGATCATTGCTGGGTTTGTGCGTATGTTCAGCTTTAGTAGATACTGCCAAACTGTTTTCAAATGGTTATAGTAGTTTATCCTCCCTCCTGCAGAGTGCGTTGGTGCTGCAGTTGCTCCACAGCCTTAATATTTGGGACTGATTATCTTTTTTATAAAGATACAGTATTTATAAAGATACATTATCTTTTTATTTTGCCATTGTGGTAGGGATGTAGTGGTATCTCACTTTAATTTGCTGTTTCCCTATAATTAAGGAAATTGAGTACTTTTTTATATATTTAATGGCCATTTGGATATAAAATATATAGATTATAAAATATTTCTATGTAATAGTGTTATATACAAAGAAAAGCAAGGAATTTGAATTAATTTATTCAGTGATTAATATGGTTTTGATTTTGCATTTATCACTTCTCAAATTACTAAATTATCAGTTATTTTGTATAAAGTTGGAAATATGAAGAAACACTAATTTGGAGAGAAAGGGTTAAGTTAAATGTAGAATTAACCACTGTAGATCTTCTTTTAATGAACCGCTGGGCAAAATTATACAGACTATCTTACCAGTCCTATCTCCATTATATCTACATGTCCATTTTTCTCTTACTGTGACCTTTCAGACACCTGTGATGAAGGATATAAAAGATCTCTCTTACTGTCAACTTGCACCCGCATGCCTGTTAATTAAAAGAATTCCCTTCTCAACTTTTATTGGCCATGACTTGTATATGTGGTCAGTATCTATAGCATTTATACTCAGTTACTTTCATTTTAAAATCAACCAACAGACTTAGACCTACTTGTCTACCTACTTGTCTCCTTCTTCCTGCTAATGGTGTCCCCTCTTTGAATGCCAGCTTTTCTCCCATATTTTGGATTCTATCCTTTACTCTACCCCTACCCATTCTGGAAACGTATAGTCAGTTACGTTATCTGTCACCTTTATTTAAAGCCCTCTCTCAACTACATCTTTCTCATCAGTATTTAAGTAGATATGTTTCTTTATAAAGAAAATAAAGTATTTCTCTGCCACATATCTTTTTCTGTTCAACAGCCAGATTTCTTGAAAATTTCTCTTCATTTTATGCCACTCTGCTTAGGTATCTGTACCTATTACTCTAGCAAAACGACTGTTCCCAAGGTTACCAGAGATTTTCACAATAGCTGGTCTAGTTGATAACTTTTAGTGTTCGTTTTACCTAACATCAGCAGTACTGACAATGCTGACGTTCTTCAAAGCTCATTTAAGCCTTCATGTATTACCACTCTTCTGTTTTTCTTTAAGCAGTCTCCTTTATGCCTATGATTTGACTTTTCTTCATATACTAATAGCGTCTACATTTATATATTGTAATATAAACTACTGCTTTGAATTTCAAACCTATGTATCCAGATGCTTATCTGGCAGTTCCACTTGACTATTTCAAAAACACCTCCTACTTGGCAAGCTCATGGTCTTCTCTGACCTATTGATGTTCTTCCAGTGTTTTCTTGTTTTTTCAAATGATATCAGTGTCCTTGCTTATGCAAGTCTGATACCCATAAGTTATCTATCATTTATAACCTTACCCCAATCTAATTCATCAAAAGTTCTCATAACATTTTTTTCCTCTTTATTTTCCAGCTTTATTGAGGTATAATTGACAAAAATAGTATACATTAAGGTGCACAACATGGTTTGACTAATAACTTTTTTCTTTTTTTTTGAGGCAGAGTTTAGCTCTTGTTGCCCAGGCTGGTATGCAATGGCATGATCTCGGCTCACCACAACCTCTGCCTCCCGGGTTAAAGCGATTCTCTTGCCTCAGCCTCCCAAGTAGCTGAGATTACAGACATGCACCACCACACCTGGCTCATTTTGTATTTTTACTAGAGACAGAGTTTCGCCATGTTGATCAGGCTGATCTTGAACTCCCGACCTCTGGTGATCCACCCGTCTTGGCCTCCCAAAGTGCTGGGATTACAGGCGTGAGCTACTGTGCCCAGCCAATTAATAACTTTTTTTTTAATAGACTCTTGATTCTGTCTCTTTTGCAGACTATCCAAGACAAATTCACAGCCACTCTTCCACAATATTTTAATTATCTCTCCCCTGTGGTCATCCTTGACTTATCCAGTCTCTCTCCCCTGTGTCCCATACTGTGATTGTTAGAATTAGGAAGTCACTGGGACAAGGAAACTATCAGGATCAGTCAGCCACTGCAGCTGCTGCCAGCTCCAGAACCATACCCAACCCCACTCAAAGGAGTACCCAACAACCCATAATGGTAGTTGTTCAATACTAGGACCTCAGCAAACACTGTCACAGAAAAGCCAGTGACCTCATTTGCCATCAGAAGTGGTCTTTTTCCCCATTTCTGCCTTCTGTATCAGAATGTATCTGATTGGCAGAACCTAAATAACTTTTCGTTTTTAGCTTTACACCCTCTATATTGTGGGAAAGCACTCTAGAAATGTGTTTTCTAGTATAATAGCTACTGACCACATGTGACTATTTGAATTTAAATGAATTTGAATTAAATAAAATTTAAAACTCATTCTTTAGTCATGGTACTTACATCTTAAGTGCTCAGTAGCCACATGTATCTAGTGGCTACTATATCAGTGCAGATCCAGAACATTTTCATCATTGTACAGAGTTCTTTTATACAGTGCAGGACTATAAGGCAGAATAAATATCCATTTTATCAACCATAGGAGCCATGATATTTGAAACAGGGTATACTCTGAGCAGAGTCCCATCGAGGGGCAATAATAGGTGATTTGGGCTAGAATCATGGAAGCACTTAGATTGCTAGTGAATTCTATCAGGAGTCTGAAGCAAAAAAAGAAAAAAAGAAAAAATATATTGAAGTTTACTGTTAGATTTTTGGTTGAGGCTGTTGAGTAGAGAATGGTGTCATTTATCTGGAAGAGAAAGACTAAAGAAGGAGCAAATTTGGGTAGCTCCAAACCGTACTATGAAAAACTTAGAAATTTTCCCTGACGATGTTTGAAGAGAAAGTAAATATGGAATGGAATATTACACGTCTATTTATATGGAGATAAGGATACATTCTTAAAAGGTGAGTTAATTTCAGAAACATAAAGAAAAGCATCCAGTATCATTCTATTATACTTACTGGTTTGCACTTTTTTTTTAAGGGTGGACTTTAATGTTTTTTTACAGGATGCTGCAAGATATGAAATTCCACATAGAAATAAGAAACTTAGTCACATAACTTTAACACATAACTTCTGTGTGTTAAAAAAAATGGATTGGTTTCAACATTTATTTTTCCATGCCAGTGTGCTTTCCTATTTTGCATGGTATTGAAAGCTAATAACTATGTTTCCCAGATCCACTCGCAGCAAGTATGCTGGATCTAAGGTAGATTTGGCCAATGAGATGTACTTGTGTATGTTTTAGAAGGTAGAAATGAGACAGAGGCCATGCTTCTGCTGCTTTTGCTTTTCCCTTTGCAGACATGGGTGCCTATCCAATTTTTTGCTGGTGTGGCATGGATTTGAAACCAACATTTGCAGTTGACCGGAGCCATCTTTCTTACTTTCCAGACTATATGCAGGGTAGAAACATAACATTGAGAAATTGGACTAGGCAGTTTAGCAATAGTGGTCACTGAAGCATTTAAGAGATCCTGCTGTGGCAAGGGGGACTATGCTCTGGGTTGACTTTCAAGGGTAGAGCTACTGTCTTTGGAAAGGCGACTGCCAAGAACAAGATTGTCTGGCATGAACCACAGCAGAAAAAACCCGTATAAACGCTACTGGATCTCTGGAATTAGGGGTCCGTCTGTGTCTGAAAGGGAGTAAGTGCACAACAGCATTAGGTGAATGACAGATTGTAATGTTCCCTGTGTCACATTTAGAACCAGCTGAGCTGAGCTTTCAGATAAGCTCATTGGCATTGCTATTGGAAGGTACAGTAGGCAGAAGCAGAGGAAAGGAAGGAAGTTGCAGCAAATATGTGACCATTTTCCAGTTAAGAAAACTGAGGTTTAAGTGACTACTGAGGCACTCTCTGTCTGGTATATTTATTTTAATTATGTTTGCTAAGGAATTACCTATTTTGCTTGCCTTTCGAAAGAACTAGCTTTTTTGCCTTTTCTGTTTTATTAATTTCTTCATTTATGTTTACCCATCTCTTCTTACTTTGTTTTGGTGTATTTTAATTGTTTTTTTTTCTATTTTCTTGGCCTGGGCACTTGGTTCATTCATTTTTAGTTTGTCTTGTTAATAATAACTTTTAATGCTGTGTACATTTTCCTCTATATGGAATTTCACTTCTCATAGATTTTGATGTAAAATATTTTCCTTTTCATTAATTTCTAGGATATTTGTAATTTAAATTTTATTCTGTGTTAAAAAAATATTTTTTAAACTTGTAAGTTGCTAAGGTTTTTAAAAATCACTTTGGTCTCTGATGGTTATTTTATTTATTTTTAAATGTAGTACATACAGTCTCTAAGCTTTAGAATTAAGTCTTCCTTTGTGACAAAACTTATTACTCATTTTTTAATGAACCATGAATAGGCTTATTATGATCTGCTGGTAATATTTATATTTGTATGCTTATATCTATGTAAACATAAACACCTCAAAGTTGTTTAAAAATTATTATTTGGATTCTCTATAACTGTGCTTATTTCTGGTTTACTTACTATGTCAAATTCTGGAAGAGGTATATTAAAGTATTCTTTATTGATTGATTTTATCAAGTTCTTATATTTAGGAGTTTTGCTGTTACGTGAATTAATTTGGAGTGTTTAGAACATAAAGGTTTATGACTGTTTTAACTTTTCAATGGATTTGACCTTTTATCATTGCTTATTACTACTCTTTGTCCTGTTACTTGCTTTTGACCCTGAATTTCCCTTTTCCAATATTAATATCAACACTATTGCTTTTCTTTTGTTTGGTTCTGTTTTTCTTCATCTCTGTTTTCTATCTTTTTGGTTTTGTTTCAAAGTTAGTTTGTTGATCAGTTGTATTTTTATATGAGAGCTCAGTATATGTTTGTATAGTTAATGAGAAATGAATGCTTGATTTTGTTTTTCCTCTCTTGTCTGTAGTATTTCTTACTCTTTTTTTGTTTTTTTACTTTTTTTTCCTTCTTTTATTTTGTTATACTTTTTAATTTTTCTTTTGTGGGCTTAGTGAAATTTCTTTCTGTTAATTTGGAAATGTTTATATGCTTTTCTGTTAAGTGGTTACCTTCTTATCCTTAAAGATGATAATAAAACCTGTATTTTTCTACTAACAAATCAGAATAAAATAACAGCTTTTACTTTACCACTTACCCTTCTTGGTCTCCTTCCTCTTCTTCTTTTCTTTTTTAAAAATTCTAGGCACTTTTAGGTTGTCTCTTATGGCATATTTCTTCTGTTTTAAGAACACTTACAGACACGTATATTACAAATTAACAATCATAATACTTTTATATTTATTGCTCACTATACCTTTTTAATTATGAAAACTTAAAACATGAACAGTAGTAGAGGGAATATTTTAATAAATTCCTATATTTAATCATCACTCATTTAATAATTATCATTTTCCTATATTATCCTTTTATCTGAAGTATTTTAAAATGAGTATCAGACATTATGACATTTTATTCATAAGTGCTTCACTGCACATCTCTTTAGATAAAGAGATATTAAATAACTAGGATACTATTATCCCAACCAATATAATGAATAATTCCTTAATAGCATCTGGTAGCAGTCTTTATTCAAATGTTCCTAGTTGTCTCAAAATTGCCCTTTTTACTCTGGTTTAATTTGAGTCAGGGACCAAACAAGTTCTATACATTACATTTAGTTGTTCTATCTCTTAAATCTCTTTACTATAAAACTGTTCCTCCTCCCTCTCCTTCTCCCGCTGCCATTGACTTGTTAAAGGGACTTTCTTTTCAAGATAAATCAGTGGCAAGATTTAGTCTAAGATCTAGTTTCCAGGTTATAGAAATGATGTCTTTGTTTTGTGAATAGTTGGTCTGATGTTCCTGCCAAATCAGTTCCCCCAGTAATTAGATATCAGAAGCAGCTGTCTCTTGAAGCTACAAGTCCTTTGTTTATACATTGGAGAATGTTTACCTTTTTAATCTTATGTAGAAGACAGAGGTGTCTCTAACTCAAATAAATGTATTCATAGTCTAAATTCATTTAGGTACTAGTTTAAAATAGGGGACAGAATGTATTCCTAAAATAAAGGAGCAGAATACATTCTTCTACTGTGCTCAGAATTATTTTCTGATTTGTCAAGAAATCATTCTTACTGACTTTGACTCTCAAAGAATAATAAATATTCTCTATTAACCAGAATTTGATATAGATTAACCTATCACTGGTTATGATATATAGTTTAAAGCTAAAAAAAAGTCAATTAAAACTATAATCATACATAAATTTGAATACATTTCTCCAAAGGCAGTTGACTTTAACAGTGATCTGTTATGGAGAAACCCAAAGCCTCTGCCTACTTCTTTTGTAGCATATTGGCCATAGAAGCCCAGATTTAAAATTTATCATGAAGTAAACTATATTATCGTATTTATTATTTGTATTTGTCATGGAAAATTAGTTTTTACTTTGAAACTTATTTCTAAAACATTTTCTTTTTTCAATTTATTTTAAGTTTTATATGCATCTGGTATAAAATCCTGTAATCCTAAAGATATTGTGATGAATCCAAGTTTCCTGCCTTATCCTCCTGATCCACTCACCAAAGACAACTTCCTTTAATTGTCTCTACTATTTAATTCTTCTAGGGGTAAATGCACTTGTGCACAGACACCTATGTTTGTTTTGGTTTTTTGGTTGAGCTTTTTTTTCATAGGTTTCAGGTGGGGTGAGGAAGCTGTGTTGACTGCTAAATTTACATGTAATGGTCAGAGTAAAGAGGGCAAAGTCATTAGTAAGAGTTTAGCTTAAGCTTTTAATCAATAAATCAGATACCAAAATGATCCAAAGACCTGGTGAGAAAGATTAAATGGAATTACAGTCAAGCATTGCTTAATGATGGGGATACATTCTGAGAAATGCATCATTGGGCAATTTTGTAGTTGTTCTGGCATTTTAGAGTGCACTTTTATAAATCTAGGTGGTATAGCCTACCATACACCTAGGCAACATGGTATAGACTATTGTTTCTAGGCTACAGACTTGTTACTAAATATGTTACTAAATACTGCAGGCAGTTGTAACACAATGGTATTTATGTATCTAAACATAGAAATGGTACAGTAAAAATAAAAAGATTTACAATGGTACTCCTATATAGGTCAGCTCCATTATAATTTTATGGGAACCACTATCATATATGCAGTCCATCATTGACCAAAATGTCATGCAGTGCATTGACTGTACTAACTTCGAGGCAGTTGGTCTTGATTAGTAACACTATACAAATTAAGGGTCCCAGATGTCAAGTAGAGTTTGAAGTTCCTAAATATAGTTTGGATGAATGTTGTCTTCCCTCCAGTGAATCTGATAGCCAAATAAATGATCTTCCCTTCAATTTAATACTCTTGAGTCTTTTTCAAGGGAGTAGGAAGTTTCATTAGGAAGAGTTTACTTGATCAGATCCTGGATAAGTTCTTTTGTTTTTGTTTTGGTTAACTAGCCAAATATTTTTCTACTACATGGCACACCTAAAAATGTGAGTATCACATTTGTGGAGACACTGTATAAATAGAATGAATTTTAGATGATTGTCAATCCATTGATTAAAATCAAGGTCAGCAAACTACAGTCCTTGGGCCAAAAGCAGCCACTACCTGGTTTTATAATAAAGTTTTATTGGAACACTACCATACCTATTTTTTTTAATCTGTTATCTGTGGCTGCTTTCTCACTACAGTGGCAGAATTTAACAGTTATAACAGAGACTGACCCACAAAGCCTAAAATATTTATTATCTGTTCCTTTACAGAAATAGTTTGCTAATCCCTGATATAAAGTAAAATAAAAAATTTCCCTTAAGTCACCTAAGGCAGATTTTTCAGTGCTATTACAAAGCTAAACTTAGGATAGGGACCATGGAATGTAGAAAGTTAGGTTGAAATTTTTTTTTTCTTTTCTTTTCTTTTTTTTTTTTTTTTTTTTAGTGTGTTGATAACTGTAAATTTTCTTCTGAGCACTGTTTTTATTGCATCCTACATTTCGGCATGTTATGTTTTCATTTTCGTTCATATCTTTCTCTGGTGATTTGTTTTTACTTTAAACACTAAATATCATGATTTAATTTTGTTTTTGCTTAATCCTCAGTTGTCTTAATTAGAAAAATAGTTATGATTAACTATGAACATTAATGGATTAAAATCTTCCAGAAGGAATGAATCCAAAAAGAAATATCTAACAAGTGATAAAATCCTGATATTTTATGGCCTTTCCTATTTTAGTCTCAAATATTCCAAATGTAACGGAAGAAAGAGCTTTTCAGTTTTATTCTTTTAAAAAGACCATAGGTTTCTCTCCTGTTACTGAGGATGGTGTTCTAACACATTCACAGTTATCTTAGAGAGAGACAACATAATGGCACTTTCATTCATATCACAGTATTTTCTAATTTCCTTTTTGATTACTTATTGTTTAAAAGTGTGTTGTTTAATTTTCACATACTCGTGAATTTTTCAAATTTCCTTTTGTCATTGATTTCTGATTTCATTTTATTATGATTGGAGAAGATAACATGGTATGATTTCAGTCTTTTAAAATTTATTGAGACCTATTTTATAGCCTAAAATATGGTATATCTTGACTAGTATTCCATATGCACTTGAGAAAAATGTATATTCTCTTTTTGGGTGGAATGTTCTATAGCTTTCTGTTAGATGTGTCTAGTTGATTTATACTGTTGTTCAAGTCTTTCGTTTTCTTACTGTTCTTTCTGATTGTTCTAGTCATTATTAAAAGCAGAGTGTTGAAGTTTCCATTACTATAAAATTGTCTATTTCTCCTTTCATTTCTGTTAAATCTTCATATATTTTAGGGCTCTGTTAGGTACATGTTTATGTTATTTTTATTGTTATATTTTCTTGATGGATTGAACTTTTTTGTCATTAAATAATGTCCTTTGTCTTTTGTAACCGTTTTGTGTTAAAATTGATTTTGTCTGATATTGGTATAGCCACCCAGCTCTCTTTTAGTTACTGTTTGCAAGGAATTATCTTTTTTCATCCATTCACCTTTGACCTATTTGTATCTTGGTTCTAAAGTGAGTCTCTTATAGACACCATGTACAAAAAAAATCCTCTCTTGCCATCATTAGTAGAGTCTTAGAAACTGCGACTTGTAGTAGGTCCTTAAATAACATCATTTCCTTCAATGTTGTTTCATTATGACGTGAAAAAAACTCATTATATGTCATTTTTCTTAAAGTTGCAGTTTCTAAGAACCTATCAATGACCTTAAGTGAGGACTTACTGTAGATGGATCATGTTTGTTTTGAATTCATTCTATCAGTATCTTCATTTTAATTGGAGAGTTTAACCCATTTAATTTTAAAGAAAATACAGATGAGGAATGACTTACTTCTGCTATTTTGCTATTTGTTTTCTATATATTGTATGTCTTCTTTGTTCTCCAGTTCATCCATTACTACCTTTTTTGGATTCAGTTTTTTTTTCTAGTGTACTATTTGATTCACTTTTCATTTCTTTTACTGTAGATCTTTATATTCTTAGTTTTTGCCATGGGAATTATAATTAACATCCTAATTTATAGCAATCCAGTGTGGATTAATACCAGTTTAGTTTCAGTCATATAAAACTTTTTGCTAGAATGTGAGATGCAAGAAAGAAAAATTCAAAATTAATTAAAAACAAAAAATGTTGCTCCTCTAACAAACACTGTTCCCTCTTCCTTATGTTGTTTATTGTCACAGATTACATTTTTATTTATATAATGTATGCCATAGACATATATTTATATTATTTATTTAACTATAACAGAGATGTATAATTACTGCTTTATGTAATTGTGTTTTAAATCATGTAGAGTAAAATTGAAGTTACTGACCAAAATACATTAATAATGACTTTTATATTTATCTATGTAGTTGCCTGTTTTACTCTGTGATGCTATAACAAAATACTTTATGCTGGGTAATTTATAAACAACAGAAATTTGTTGCTCACAGTTCTAGGAGCTGGGAAGTCCAAGACCAAGATACTAGTATATTCACTGTCTGGTGAGGGCTCATTCCTCATAGATGGTACCTTCTGTGTGTCCTCCCAGAGCAGAAGGGCAAAAAAGGGAGAGCCCTATGGGACATCTTCTACAAAGGCACTAATCCCACTTGACCTAATCACTTCTCAAAGGCCTCACCTCTTAGTGTCATCACATGGGGGATTAGATTTCAACACATGAGTTTTAGAAGGATGCAAACATTTAAACCACAGCATTGTCTTTACCAGTGTTTTTAATTTATTTGGCTGATTTGAATTATGGTCTAGTATTTTTTTTTCTTTCAGCTTGAAGGACTCCTTGTAGCATTTCTTATAAAGCCTGTCTACTAGCAGTGAATTCTAATTTTTTTAACTGGGATATCACCATTTCCTTTGTTTTTGAGGGATAGTTTTGTTGGATGTAGACTTCTTGGTTGACAAATTCTTTTGTTGTTGTTATTGTTACTTTACTATCTTCTACCCTTCATAATCTCTGATGAGAAATTAGCTATTAACTTTATTGAAGATCCCTTGTACATGATAAATTGCTTCTTTTGCTTCTTTCAGGACTCTTTTTAATGGTTTGATTATAATGTTTCCAGGTTTTCTTCAGTTTTCTCTTACTTGGGGTTTGTTGAGATTCTTAGATATGTAGGTTTATGTCTTTCATCAAAATTTTGAAGTTGTAGTCATTTTCTTCTTCAAATATGTTTTCTGCCCCTTTTTCTTCTCCCTCTTGAAGACTCATTATGTTTGTTGGTGCTTTTAATAGTGTTCCACAGGCCTCTTAGGCTTTGTTCATTTTCTTCTTTTTTTTTTTCCTTTTTGCTCCCCAGATCAGGTAATCTGTATTGATCTATCTAAATGTTCATTGATTCTTTCTTCTGCCTACTGAAACCTGCTGTTGAGCCTCAACTAGTAAAATATTCATTTCAATTATTACATTTTTCTAGTTCAGAATTTCTATTTTGTTTGTTTTTAAAGTTTATTTTTGTTGATATTCTCAATTATGTGAGACATTATTCTCATATTTTCCTTTAGTTCTTTGTACGTACTCTTTAAGCATATTTAAAATTGATTTAGAGACTTTGTGTAGTAAATCCTATGTATGGATTTCCTCAGGGACAGTTTCTGTTAATTCCTTTTTTCTCTGTGTGTGTATCATACCGTTATGTTTGTTTGCATGCTTCATAATTTTTTATTGAGCATCAGACATTTCAGATATATAATATGGCAGTGATACTTTTCTACTTTCTTAGATGTTTTTGTTGCTGCTTATTGTAGTTGGTGTTGTTTGTCTAGAGACTTTTCTGAAATGGACACTTTTGTAAAGTTTATATTCTGTGCTGTGTGTGGCCACTAGAATTTCTGTTCAGTTATCTTAGAATCTCTGGTCCACTAATGATTTGGCAGATATTTTCTTAACACTTGGAACCAGAAATATATAGTCATGTGTTGCTTAATGACAGGGATGCATTCTGAGAAATGCATCACTCAGCAATTTTGTCTTTGTGTGAATATCACAGTGTATTTATACAAATCTAGATGGTATAGCCTACTACAGTTCTAGGCTATATGGCATAGCCTACTGCTCCTAGGCTACAAACCTGTATAGCATGTTATTGTACTGAACACTGTAGGCAATTGTAACACAAAAGTATTTGTGTATCTAAACATATGTAAGCATAGTAAAAATACAATGTATAAGCCAGGCACAGTGGCTTATACCTGTAATCCCAGCACTTTGGAAGGCCGAGGTGGGCAGATTACCTGAGGTCAGGAGTTCGAGACTAGCCTGGCCAACATGGTGAAACCCTGTCTTTACTAAAAATACAAAAATTAGCCAGGCATAGTGGCAGGCACCTGTAATCCCAGCTACTTGGGAGGCTGAGGCAGGAGAATCACTTGAACCCAGGAGGTGGAGGTTGCAGTGATCGTGCCATTGCCCTCCAGCCTGGGCAACAAGAGTGAAACTCCATTTCAATAAAACAAAACCCAGTATAATAGGTGAAAAGTATATGTGTATAGGATATTTACTATGAATGGATCTTGCAGGAGTGGAAGTTGCTCTGGGTGAGTCAATGAGTAAGTAGTAAGTGAATGTGAAGGCCTAGGACATTACCGTACACTACAGTATAAACACTGTACACTTAAACTACACTAAATTTATTTTAAAAATTATATGATCTCTTCAATAATTAATCATAGCTTACTATGTAACATTTCTACTTTATAAACTTTTTAACTTTTTGACTATTTTGTAATAACACTTAGCTTAAAACACAAACTCATATATAGCTATATAAAAATATTTTTATATCCTTATAAGCTTTTTTCTATATTTAAAATTATTTAATTTTTAATTTTTAAACTTTTTTGTTAAAAACTAAGACACAGACACACATTAGCTTAGGCCTACACAGGGTTGTGATTGCTATTATCATGTGTCATTTAATTGGAAGGTCTTCAGGGTCAGTAACATGGATGAAACTATTGTCTTTTACAACAGTGCCTCCTTCTGGAATACCTCCTGAAGGACCTGCCTGAGGTCCTTCATATTTTTTTTAAAAGTTCACTCTGAAATAACCACATTAGTATAGTAAATACATAACCCAGTAACATGGTCATTTATTATCATCAAATATTATGTACAATACATAATTGTACAGACTATACTTTTATACAGCTGGCAGCACAGTAGGTTTGTTTACACCAGCATCACCACAAACACATGAGTAACACATTGCACTATGACATTAAGAAGGGTACGATATTACTAGAAGATAGAAATTTTTAGCTCCATTATATTCTTATGGGACCACCATCATATATGCTATTCATTGTTAATGGAAACATTGTTATGTGGTATATAACCACATACACATAAATAAATGAATACTAATATATATATTTCCAGTGTTTGCTAGTAGACTGTGTATATCCTGGGGTCATGCCTTCAACATTCAATTGGATAGTTTACATCTTTCTTAGCTTCAGTTTCTGGTTGTGCAGAGCGTGAAGATCAGCCAGAACTGAGAACTTAGGGCCTTCTCAAGTCTTTCTGAGCATGTGCTCTGTCTTGGGCATGTACGTGGCCTTCTAGTTTCCAAGGAATCTGTAGGAGCTTTCACAGCCCTTAGTCCCTAAATCATCTCATTCTTCAGTCTGTCTTCCCAAGCTTTTTGAGAGCTTGTTTGGAGGTTCTAGCAGGGGAGTGCAGCTCCTCCTATACCCTTGACCAAAGACTGGTCCTCCTCTATTGGTGATGGTCATCCTCTTCGACTGAGCATGGAGCTTCGGGAGGGACGCACATGGAGCAGTGAGGGAAGAAGGGGACACCAGCCTGGCCAGCCAGATTAGTTGAATCAAACCTGGTGATCAGTGGGGTGACAGATGTCACAACCAGATTCTCCTCACATCCCCAAACTTCTTGATATTCAACCTTAGCTTACTGTGTAACATTTCTACTTTATGAACTTTTTAATTTTTTAACTTTTTGACTCTTTCATAACACTTAGCTTAAAACAGAAACATATATATAGCTCTATAAAAACGTTTTTGTATCCTCACAAGCTTTTTTCTATATTTATAGAAACAATTTATTATATCCATTGTTTGCCTCAGTAGCTACCCCTTATCCCATTCAGCACTAGCTAATACATTTGCCTTTGGGCCAGGCACAGTGGCTCATACCTATAATCCCAGCACTTTGGGAGGCCAAAGCAGGTGGATTGCTTGAGCTCAGGAATTTGAGACCAAACTGGGCAACATGGCAAAACCCTGTTTCAATCAATCAATCAGTCAATCAATCAATCAATAAGACTTTAAATGTTTATGACAAATGGCCTATCTTCCCTGATAGAGTTCTGAGTTTGGCAAAATAAAAGCAAGCCCTTTACACAGTTTAAGCCAACAGAGAGGTTAAAACAAAACCACAGCTTTTTGAGAACAAGGTCAACTCTGCTTTCTCTGGTACCAGGAACCTAAACAAGGACCATGGTTGGCATCTTTAAGACCCTTAGACAATCATCTTTTTCTTAAGTGCTTGCCTAATTGCTGTAAATTTTGTCTGGTTTTCAGAGATCAGATAAACTTGATTCCGACAGTTTTTGCCAGTTTTGTGGAGGGACGAACTTGGACTTCCCTAACATGCTGTTTTTGCTGACATGCCATTGCATTATTTCCATTTTGATAAGCTTATATTAATTTTCAGAGTTTGTTGTTGTTGTTGTTGTTGTTTTGGAGACAGGATTTCACTGTGTTGCCCAGGCTGGAGTGCAGTGGTGCAGTCACGGCTCACTGCAGCCTCAACTTCCTGGGCTCAAGTAACATCCCCACCTCAGCCTCCCAGGTAGCTGGGATTACAGGCGCATGCCACCACACCTAGCTGATCTTTAAATTTTTTGCACAGATGGGGTTTTTCCATGTTCCCCAGGCTTGCCTCAAACTCTTGGGCTCAAGTGATCTGCCTACCTCAGTCTTCCAAAATGCTGGGATTATAGGAATGAGCCACCGTACCTAGCCTCAGAGTTGTTTTTTGTCTTTTTTTTTTTTTTTTTCAAAAGATAAGTCTCTTCCTTATAGAGGTCACCTGACTGTTAGAATAGTTCATGTTTAGCTTGCCAAAGAGCCATATCACGTTTAGAAGGAAAAGAATTCTAGCATATGAATACGGTAGATCCAATATGAAAAGAATTAAAGGTAGCTAATTCACTCATGTGCTATGAAAAAAATGTCTCTGCAAGCTAGAGAGATAAAACGTCTAATCCAATGAATACGAGAGATGAGTGTTCTAACATTCAGACCTCTAATAAAAATGTGATGTCAAATGTATCAAAGAAGCCAATACATACCAGGCTGTTTACCGTTAAAACTCCGATGGAACATATTCACATTGTAGTTATGTGGACATGTTGCATATAGTTTATCAGGTCAAGAATGTAACAATTGTTCTCACTGCCTTCCCAAAACTGTATCTCACTGGGAAGTTACTCAGCCCAAATCTGAAGCTAAACAGCCAACATAAAGGGATCTGATTCTGAAGCAACATTTTCTGGGTTTGAATTCATTGAGTACCTACTATTAAATACATAAGCTAGTTTGAAGTACAACTTGTCTAGAGAATGTCTTTGTAAATAAGAAACTCTTCATGATTTTCACCTGAATCTACTTAAGGTAGAGTTTATTGGTGAAATTACTGGATACATTCTCAAGAGGAAGATAGGCAGTATTTGTGTATTATTCTATTTGTTAGACAGAAGAGCGCTGTCTGTATCAGTAGCTGGGTGAAAAACAGCATGAAGTTGGTGAAATGTATTCCCCCTCCTGATCTGGGGGACCAGGAGGATGAGCCAAGAGGGTGGGAGATAAGGCTAAAAAAATTAGAAAACACAGGTGACATTGACACCTGGTAGCTGCTCAAGGATTTCAAGTAGGAGAGCAGTCCGACCACATTTACATTTGGGATACATATGGTGGCAGAAAAATGGAGGATTGAGGCATCAGAATGGCAAGACGGGAAGCAGGGAAATGCCTTAGGTGACTATTAGTTGTTTTTATTTTAAAGTAAGAATTGTTCCATAGTGAGCATGTATTAATTTTGTAATAGAAGAAAATACATAGCTCTTATTTTGTACGAAATCTACGTGTGCAATAATTTGATATAGTCCCAATTTAATAAAATCTAAAATTAAAATCCCAGTTAGAGATTGGTTATTCATTTGACACTTGATGCCTTTTCTTAACAAAAGGATTCATCACAGATTTTCGTTAAATAATCATTTGTTTCTACCATGTTATCTGTAGTCTATGTAGGGAACATATCAATTTTATTAAGTAAATAAGAATGAAAATTACAACCATGTTAGCTGCAGTACTTTAGTAATTTTATAACTCCACAGCCTTCCACAAGTCACAAAAATACTCACACTTAGGGTAACATCCTAGTCTAGAGCAACAAGCCCCAACTGGTAGTAAAACTAATGGTTTACAAAGATAAGCCTGACAGACTAATTATAGTCTCACTTTGTCTTTCTCCAACTCTCTGTAAAAACTATTGATAATATTTAATCCGAAGTATATAGATTTTTTGTATTGGTTTGGTTTGGTGTTTTCATCACTGAATTTCTTAGTAGTTTTTGGAATTAGACTGCTTGCTATCAAACGAGAGACATTTAATAAGCAACTTTACTGTCATTTTGCCCAGTATGAATATGTTATTGGAATATATTTTAAGTTTAATACAGATCAAGTTTTAAACCCCAGCCAGGTGCAGTGGCTCACACCTGTAATCCTAAGCACTTCAGGAGGCCGAGGTGGTTGGATCACTTGAGGTCAGGAGTTCGAGACCAGCCTGGCCAACGTGGGGAAACCCCATCTCTATTAAAAATAAAAAAATTAGCTGGGTGTGATGACATATGCCTATAATTCCAGCTACTCTGGAGGCTGAGGCATGAGAATTGCTTGGACCCAGGAGGTAGAGGTTGCAGTGAGCTGAAATTGTGCCATTGCACTCCAGCCTGGATGACAGTGTCAGACTGTCTCAGAAAAAGTTTTACTGTTATACTTTAAGTTCTGGGGTACATGTGCAGAGCATGCAGGTTTGTTACTTAGGTATACACGTGCCATGGTGGTTGGCTGCATCCATCACCCCGTCATCTACATTAGGTATTTCTCCTAATGCTATCCCTCCGCTAGCCCCCCACCGGCTAACGTTCCTCCCCCTGCTATCCCTAGCCCCCTTTTAAACTCTACTTGACAATGTATTCTTTGTCATTATTATGCATTTTATACCAGCCTTTTAGAAATGATGTTGTCTGATTTTACCTGTGCATACAGGATTACATAAAATGTAATTTTAACATCCACTTAATCTAAGTATTGAACTATGGTTACGTTTTAAATGTATTTAAACTATACTAGTAATATGTAAATATTTGGCAAATTTGTTTTTACAAACCAGACTGAGGAGGCTGGACAACATTGAAAACACCCTTTAACGTACTAAGTAAATGATAAGTACGGTATATTTAACTGTTTCTAATTATAATAATTTTTGATAAATGCAAATTTAACTCCCTTCAGATAGGCATGCTTTTTGACATGTGAAAGTGAGATTCCATAGGTTGTTGCTAAGATGATAAATTGAATATAAATAACAATAAAGAAACCATATGGTTAGCCTGGGATTCAGAAATTGACTTTAACATTTGCCAATAAATAAAGAGTTTCTTTGAAGGCACACAGATGTATTAATTTTTAATTTGTTTCTTTTTGATCTCTTAATTACTGAAAAAGATTTATTGGTTAATTTTAGGAAGGCAAGTGCTTGAAAAGTTTGGCCAAATACT
This sequence comes from Cacajao melanocephalus, assembly GCA_963573385.1. Lineage (NCBI taxonomy): Eukaryota > Metazoa > Chordata > Mammalia > Primates > Pitheciidae > Cacajao > Cacajao melanocephalus. The sequence goes on from CAUYLG010035074.1 coordinate 19,295, forward strand.
GTCTTCTTTAAATGACTGTATGGTAATGAAAAGTTAAGAGGAGAGCCAAATTAGATTGAATAATTGTTCAGTCATGTGGGTCAGGCTGGTTGCATAGCCTGGTTGTTAGACTGATTGCTCAAATTACATTGCCTGGGGTCCTGCACTTGGTTGGCTGTCTTCTCAGATCTTAACAAGGTTCTGGGAATTTCTTTTTCTGACAAAGTTTGCTTTGTATTTTCCCCTCCCCCTACCACCCCCAGGATGCTTCATCTGCAGACATCAGAAAAGCATATCGTAAGCTTTCACTAACTTTACATCCAGACAAGAATAAAGATGAAAATGCAGAAACTCAGTTTAGACAAGTAAGTGAAATATGCTATTATATATATATTTTTTTGTGACAAATGTATTAATATGTTGATGGTAGAAATATTCACTTATATGTGGAATATTTTCATTTGAAAATGAGGTAGCAGTTTAAAAATATAGTATTACTTGTTGTTTTTATTCAAGTTTCTACCAAATACATTTTTACCATTTTGTATTATTAGCATCTCTAAATTCTTGGAGAGTCATAAATGTCATAATTTTCTTCTCTAAATTACAGCTTTTGCTTCTAAAATGCACATTTTAAGATAGGTATTACTTTTATAACTGTCACAAAGATTTATTTTGATATCAAGCAGTTTTTAACCTTTTAAGGTACTACCAAAACATGAAGTGTTACTCATAATTTAGATTGCATCTGTTTATTGTATATATGGGCACATAGGATTTTCTGCATGTGTATTGTAGTACCTTCAGCCTCCTATGTGATTTCTTATAGTTGAGAGTATTTTGATTTTAAAGTAATGCTTTTATTTTAGTTGGTGGCCATTTATGAAGTTTTAAAGGATGATGAACGAAGGCAGAGGTGAGTGTTCATTTCTGCTTTTGAGTTAAGATGTTATAGTTTCATGCGACAGTTTGTAAAGAATTAAGTCTCCTTAAACATTTTATTATTATGTTAGTATTTTATTTTTGTTCCTTCCAAGAAATGCAGTGTTTTAAAAATGTGTGTTTGAAGCAGAGTTCATTTTATTGAAAGTATTCAATAGATTGATTCGATACTTACAAGCTTCAGGATTATGAGTCATAATGTTAGCAAGTCCTGGCTTCCTTAATAAGATTTTTAACATGAATGTTTATGCCCTGGGAAATACAAATACTGCTTGAATTCAAATAAATGTCCGTTCTTTCCCATATATCAGTAATAGCTCCTACCTGTACATGGGGCTTGGTGCTTCTTACCCGCACCGCCATTCTTTAAATGTTTGAATTAGACTGTTCGTGATAGTCAAGTTTACTACCCTTTCTTGATGTTTTCTCACTCTCAAAATAATAAACCCAATTGTATAAGCTTCTAAAGCTTGTAGAAGATAGGAGTAGAAGAAAAATTTGCCCTTTCTTCTATTTCTTTTGCTTCCTCCCCTTCCTTTAACCTGCTCCGGTGATTCTGTGTTCAGGGTTAAACTTCAGAGTGGAGGTAGCCCCTCACACTAAGACTTCTCTGTGCCCTTTTCAGAGGAGTGGCAATATATTTATACAGTAGTTTATAATGCCAGTGACTTAAGAGATTACACAGGGGCCCCTTTCCTCTACTCTTAAAGAATATAGATGTAGACATCATTTCAGCAGCCTTCTAAGTTTTTTAAGTCAGACCACAACACACACACACACACACACACACACCCCTAAAACAAAAGTTTCACAAAATACTACTTACTGCATGTGAAACAGAGTATTTTCTATTCTAGGCTAGACTAGTCTTTTGGTGTTTTTTATTTATTTTTAAACAATGCTGGTTGTGGTTCACTAAATGGATTTCATGGGACACTAGTGGACCACAATCCAAAATTTGAAAATGTTGTTCTACAGTATAAGAGTACCTTTAAAAAAACAAAACAAAACAATACCTAGGTATTTGAGATTTAAGCAAAAGCCAGCCTAAATATCTGTTTCTCTCAATAGGGGTTAATACGTCTTCAGACAACTCAATAAATTATGCTGTGTTACATTCTGAATCTTTCCTCAAATGTATTATCTGGAATTAGTCTGTATGCTAAAATGTTAGCTACCCGTCTTGATTGTCATCTTCTTAACCATTTAATTTGAATACCTCTGTTTGTCAGATTACAAAGCACAAGGATTCAAGATCTTCTCATAAAAGTGTTCTTCGCTTTATAACAAGGGCTGGCATTGGTCCAGATGCCATAGCAGACATTCCTCTGGTTTGAGATAATCCATAGTGTTGAAAGAGTCCGAGAAGTGTGTTGAAAGAAGTTTTGGTCATTCTGTGCGTATTTTCTAGTTGGTTTCTCTGTGAGCCCCTAGTTTTGTTTTGCATATCAAGAATGTGCCTGTAAAGGTAGCTTTGTTTAGTCTTCTAACATCTTTGGCTTGAGGTTTTTTTCTTTTTGTTTGTCGTTATCTTAAAAGTCAGTGAACTTTGTAATAATTTATTTCAGTTACCAAAATTATTTCTATCTTTTCAAAACAAATCACTTCTTATATATAAATTGTTTCTTCATTAACATGGAATCATCTATTAATAAATAACATCATCTCTTTAGGATTAGTTCTCTCATTTATTTTAGAGAGTTGGTAGAAAAAATGAATCTGACAGTTACACAAACAGCTGTAGTATTTATACCCCTTGAGGCACAAGTAACTCTTTGGTAACTGGTTTTCCTTGAGGCAAAAGTCTTAACTAATCAAGCTAAGAATCACTCCTCTGAAGCTTGTGCCTGAGGCCAGGTGACCTATGAGTATTTAAACATATAGGAGACAGACGTTTCTGCAGACAATTACTTAATGTTTATAATTCCTTTAGGAAAAAAAAGCACAGTCAGCATTATCTTCTAAAAGAAGATTATCTACATATTGATATTTAAAATGCTTTTTGGTATCACAATTATTTACTATAAATATTCATTAAATAATGCTTTTAAATATGTAACCTTCCAGGAATTGGTAATTTGGGAAATTGTCATAGACATGTTTCCTATTTATTTCCCTTTTATATAATTGTGTTTTCTGTGAAATCAGATGCATTATTTGAATTTTGCTGGAAAAGGGAATAGCAGTAAAATAGATAAATTGACAAACTGAGTAACTTTTTTTAAAAAAGGAAAAGCTGGTTGGGTGCAGTGGCTCACATCTGTAATTCTAGCACTTTGGGAGGCTGAGGAGGGCAAATCCCTTGAACTCAGGAGTTTGAAACCAGCCTAGGCAACATGAAGAAACCTCATCTCTATAAAAAATACAAAAGTTAGCCTGGTGTGGTTGCTCGTACCTGTAGTCTCAGCTACTCAGGAGGCTAAGGTGGGAGGATTGCTTGAACTCCGGAGGCAGAAGTTGCAGAGAGTCCTAATGGCACTACTACGCGCAGCCTGGGCGACAGAGCAAGACCCTATCTCAAAAGAAAAAAAGAGAAAAAGAAAGAAAAGGCCAGTTTTATTAGATTGTTTAACATCCTTATTTGGGTATAATTTGCATGCAATAAAAGTCACCTGTTTTAAGTGTACAGTTAAATGCTTTTTAGTTTATTTACAGAGTTGTAAAAACCATCATCACAGTACAGTTTTAGAACATTTACATCATTTCAAAAAAGCCTTAACCTATTTACAGTAGTCCCCCTCCCTGATCTGCAGCTCCAGGCAATTACTGATCTATTTAGTGTGTATATAAATTTGTCCTTTCTGGATATTTCCTATAAATGCAGTCATGCAATATACAATTTTTTTTGTATCTGGCTTTTATTAACATAAGGTTTTTGAGATTCATCTGTATTGTATCATATAACAGTAGTTCATTCTTTTTTATTGCTGAACAGTATTCCGTGGTATGGATATACCACTTATGTTTATCTATTCACCAGTTGATGGACATGTGGATTGTTTCCACTTTGGGGCTATGATGACCAAGGCTTCTATGAACATTCACATAAATCTTCAGATGGACATAGGTTTTCATTTCTGTTGGGTAGATTCCTAGGAGTACAATTATGAATAAACTGTTAAGCCTTTTTTTCCCCAAGAATACAGGCTATAGCATGAAAATACAGTCATGTACTGCATAATGACATTTCATTCAATGAGGGACCACATATACAATGCCAGCCAGGCACAGTGGCTCACACTTGTAATCTCAACACTTTGCGAGGCTGAGGTGGGAGGATGGCTTGAGCCCAGGAGTTTGAGACCAACCCTGGCAACATAGCAAGACCCTATCTCTACAAAAACTTAAGAAACATCAGCTGGGTGTGATGTTGTGTGCCTGTAGTCTTAGCTACTTTGGAGGCTGAGATAGGAAGATTGCTTGAGCCTGGGAGATCAAGGCTGCAGTGATCGTGCCACTTTACTCCAGCCTGGGCGACAGAGTGAGACCCCATTTCTAAAACAGCAACAACAATAGCAACAACAACAACAAAAAAAAAACCAATGCTAGTCCCATAAGATTATAATACTGTATTTTTACTGTACCTTTTCTATGTTTAGATATACAAATACTTACCACTGTGTTACAGTTGCCTATAGTGTTCAGTACAGTAATATGCTATACAGATTTGTAGCCTAGAAGCAACAGTTAATACCATATAGTCTAAGTGTGTAGAAGCTATACCACATGGGTTTGTGTAAGTACACCATGATGTTCATACAATGAGGAACTCACCTAACGATTTGCCTAATGATACCCAATCACTGTCATTATTTTTTTATTTATTTTGAGATGGAGTCTTGCCCTGTCACCCAGGCTGGAGTGCAATGATGTGATCTCAGCTCACTGCAACCTCTGCCTCCCAGGTTCAAGCAGTTCTCCTGTTTCACCCTCCCGAGTAGCTGGAACTACAGTTGCCTGCCTGGGTAATTTTTGTATTTTTAATAGAGACAGGATTTCACCTGTTGGTCAGGCTGGTCTTGAACTCCTGACCTCAGGTGATCCACCCACCTCAGCCTCCCAAAGTGCTGGAATTACAGGCGTGAGCCACCGCACTCGGCCTCACTGTCATTATTAAAGCATGCCTATAACAGGTTTTCCTGGTTATTATAAGAAAGCCTAGCTTAGCAGCCTTCTCTAAACTCCTTAGCTAACTTGTTTGGTGAAACAGTAGCACAGCTATGTTTCAGCGATTTTTATGAGTGCCCTGAACATTAGTTGAGGTAAAGTACTGAGTACCAGTCATTACATTTATATACTAGATTGTGCTTTAGTAATATTAACATACCTACTTTTGTTTATTATGAATTTTTAACCAGTCTTATTTTGCTAACCCAGTTATACAACTTTAAAATTTTTTGTCTATTTCATGTTACTATATTTATACAAGTTGAATGTGTTTTTTAGTTTACTAAATAATGTTTTATTTACAAATGCAGTTAAAAGTATAGTTATGTCAGCCTTAATCTATTAAACTTTTATAAATTCATTAACTAGTTAGTGTAAATTTGATTACATGTGTGTTCAAATCAAAATAAAATTAGTCTGAGAATAGGAAATTTATTTTAGCACCTTTTCTAAATAAAGTGCAGTGTACCACAATTTTTGGCATATATATATTTTTTCTTTCAAAGAAGAGTGAGAACAATTAATTTAGACTTGTTTTCTGTTTATAATTTTTGTACAAATGATTTTTATTCAAAGTTACAAAATGTGACCTAAATGGAAATTATGTTAGTATTGTTTTAAACTAAAAATTCAAGCTTCGTAATATGGGAAATTTATAATTTAGGCACATGCTAGAATTATTTAAATATTCATTTTCATAATATATAGATTTTTTATTTTAGTTACATAATTACTATTTTACATTTCAAAATGTGGTAACATTTTAAATTTCCATATATTTTTCTGCTGGTAACTTCAAAAAAAATTTGTTCTCCAATGTTTATATTAGCGTAAATATATTTGATGAATTGAAGATTATAGTATGAAACTCACTAATGATTATGTAACCATTGTTTTATGTTCATGATGTGTATTTTAAGAAAAATCAAGTGAAATAAACATGTATTAGGCCATATGTTGGATGTATGGAATTGATCAATTAATGTTTTCATTTCCAAGAAAATGCCATTATAATTCCCTATGATTTTTAGCGTTAGTGATATTTTTTATCATAGAGATCTATTTCTTTTATCTTACAGCACATTTATACATTTGTACATTTTTAATCTGGCTTTAACAAATAATTGAGAACAGTTTACATGAATCCCAAATACAGAGCATTTTAACAGTGTAATATGTTTAAATGTAGAAAAGCCTAATAAAATGATGTTATAAATTTTATGTGTTGTCAACACAGTATTTCTTCTTAAGTAACTTATGAAAATAGTGTCTGTGTGTACTTTAACAAATGTATTTTCAATGTTTCATCAGGAAAGCAGTGATTTATCTTTCAACAGCATATATTCTAAAAAGTGAACTATAATGGAAGCTATCTTTCCTTAAAATGGCCAGTCATGTGAGCCATAATGTTCATTGATAGTAAAATCAATAGAGCATTGATTCTAAGCTTAATCCTTAGAGACTGTTTTTTAGAGTGACAGACATGAACTAGTAAATATCTAGTTCTGTTTAATGTGTTCAGTGCATGAGGTTTTGCTATCTTGAATTTGTGCACTAAATACAATTTATGCATAGGGTAGAAAATAGTAGCGGTTAACAGACACATAGCACTTTCAGTTATGATGGTGATAAAATATTTGATATGAGATTCTTAGCTATGAATCAACTGTTTTCTTTTCTGCTATAGTTTAGTTATATCCAAAACAAATTTAATACTTAAGAGTGCTATTAAGGAATTGTCTCCATTTTCTTAGATGTTCTTTATCAATAACTATACTTTTTACATGAAATTATTTCATAGGAGAGGTTTGCTGGAAATAATGATTTTTACATTCACCTTTTTTTTCCTTTAACAAATCTGAAGTAGAATATGGATTGAGAGTAGATTCAGGACTTAAAATTGATTGGACTTCATTTGAATGTTGTAGTCTTATGTTAGAGCACTTGAAACCTTTTTACCTATACATTTCTACCTTAAAATAGATTAACGTAAATTATTTATGTTATTAAATATTTATTAACAAATATAAGATAAACATAAATTTTTGATAACATGAATGATAGTTTTTTATTATTATATCTGGATGTTAATATTCAAGAATTTCTATAAATATTGAAAAAGAATATTTAACATCAAATTTTTCTAGTCCAGCTACTGCAAAACCAGATATTAATTTGTAGACTCTTGTATATTACACAATTTGCTTTTTAAGAGTTTAGAACTAATTAATGGTCTTTGCCTTCAATGTCAGTTATTCCAATCTGATAGTATTTTTAATAACCTAAGTTGATTAAAAAGTCAGGTTTTCTAGTTTTGCTAATAAAATATATTTTGCATTATAGCTAATGTTTTCTACTAAAGAAAAAGAAGTTGCCTGTAATAAATCCTCTGCTTTATTATTTTTTTTTTTTTAGCATTTCTCCAAGGTATCAATTTAATAACTATCAAAGTAGCTACTGCAGTTGTTGCATTTAAATTGATTTACATGTCAAGACTGGCAGTTTAGCAGCTGCGCTATTATTCCTAGATCGGTCAATTTACTTGAGAAAAACCTACTACTGAGTTCTACTGACCTGCCTGACAATATAGGCCCTATTTCTATTCCTGTAATTAGGCCTGCGACTAACTCAGAATATTTTTAATTAAAATATTTTGGTCAATGTGTTGCACCAAATTAGGCCTTTCAGTGAAGATTTAATTCTGGAAATAGTGTGATTAGAATATTTAATGAGTTGTGTTCAATTAAGATTAACAGGTTGTGTGTGTTGAACATACAGTTTCTGTGTGTGACCATTCTGAGTTTTACAATCATAAATATTACTCCTTATTTTTAACCTCAGAGATATTTGTTCAATGATTGTCTGATAAGGAAATTTAAATTCAGTTGAAAATTTATTTTAAAGTAACTTTTTTATCCTGTTAGTACCAAGAAAGCTGATTTAAAATGCATCAGCTTTTTAAAGGACTAGAAAAGCTTTTACTTGTTAATTTCTTCTCTTCCAGCAAAAGCCAAAAATAAGGAAATTGCCACTTAAATGTTTATAAATAAACAGTTTTATTGAGAAATCTCACATAAGCAGTGGTTGTTTCCACATCTCTTTCTAATTTGGGAAGTTTTTTTTTTTTATTTTCTAAAGGAATGTAGCAATACAAAATTAAAAGGTGCTCATTTTATATGCTTTTACCTCATTAAAAAGCTTTGATAAAATCATGTGTATAAATTATTTCAACCTTAAGCCACCATAGTATAGGGGTAGAAATAAAAGCACTGACTAGAAACTTAATTCTGAGTTTAATTCAATTAATAGATAATTCACCATGACAGACAACTCTTACCTTAATGTTTCTTTTATTGAGATCCTTCTTTTTGGTGCTGACTCCAATGGTTTAGTCTTTACTATAGACTAGTAAACAGGTAGACTACATGTAGCTCCTTTAGTTTAGGTATCACTGTAGGAGTCACATCTTTGGGTGCTGTAAAAACATGAGATCTGGTATCCACAGTATATTACTGTGCACTTTTTTGAAGAGTGTCACTGACTAGAGCTATCTACAGTGCTTTGAATTTACTAGACATTGTAATGCTGGTAAGATACATAAACATTATCTATTTTGGATAAATTATTTTATTTTTCCTCTTTGTAATATAGGCACAAATAAAGTTGTTTTTTTTTTTAAACTCCCCATGAAAAACTGTTATATTTGCTACTGTAGGTATGATGATATTCTGATCAATGGACTTCCAGATTGGCGACAGCCTGTATTCTACTACAGGCGGGTGAGAAAAATGAGCAATGCTGAGCTGGCATTACTCTTGTTCATTATTCTCACAGTGGGTCATTATGCTGTGGTTTGGTCAATCTACCTGGAAAAACAACTGGTAAGTATTAGTAATAAATCAAATCAACTAGCCTCCTTAATTTTATATGGAATTTCGGACATTTTTAAGTGATGAAAATTTCTGTTTCTCTCTTTATATGTCTCATTCTAATAGTTTTATACTTAATATTTAATGTTTGACATATTTCTAAGTCAAGAAGAACACATAAAATAAGAAAATATCCTTCTTAAAAAAAATGGGCACTTGAGTTTGTTATAAAACTTTGTGAAAACCCAAATATCTAGCTGGAAATCAGAGAGCAGAGCTATGTTTTAATTGTCATCTTCCAAATAGAAATATTTTTTATGTAAGACTGATTTTAGATTTTTTTGTGTCACAGGCTTTCATGTAATGAATGTTTACTTTTAAAATACTTTAGGTAAATAAATAAAATTGAAAATGAATATAATATTCTAACTTCAAAGATCAATTGGTTAAAAAAATTATTATACTTTTCTTGGTCTAATATGCTACTCTATAGTTTGTTCTTTTATGGGTTTTTATTTATATGTTAAAGTTAATCAAACATATTTATCAGTATTCATGAATTAGCATCTGTTTACTCATTCCTTTTGAAGTGACATTATTAAAGTTGGATGAATGAGAAAAAGTGAGTTGAATGCTTTCTCGTCTTAGAAAACTTTGATTGCTATGGAGATGCACATGACTGACAGTGCTGAACTTCATGTGTGTTTAAGGTCTGGATACCATGGCAACAGTTATTGTGAAAGATTGATGATTTTACTTAATCATGTTGGACCCTACATACATTTGCATAAATGTTCCTCTATAATGTTTACCCTTCACAGAAGAGTATAGATAACATTTGAAGTGTACATGTTAATGATAACCTGTAACCATAATTCTTTCCACATTAAGGATGAACTGCTAAGTAGAAAAAAGAGAGAAAAGAAAAAAAAGACTGGCGGCAAGAGTGTGGATGTATCAAAACTTGGTGCTTCAGAAAAAAATGAAAGGTGAGAGCATATAAAAATATAATTTGAAACTGTTTTAAAATAACATCTTTAATATGATTCAACTTCATATATACGTCTATTTGCATGTGCTCTCATTGATATCTGTGGTAGGCTTATAAAAGACTAATAATGTGTCATTGTTTATGAGACAAAGTCTAATGTTAAGCAAAATTTCTTCAGGATTTTTTCCCCATATAAAATGTTAATATATATTTAAATAATCCCTCAAATTCTTATAGTCTGAAATTTTTATACTGAACTTTAGAAACAAAGTACTATTAGATGGACCTATCACTTAGCCCAGGAGTGACAGTATGTAGAGAGGAGTGATATGCAGTACACTCAAAAAGATACCACCATTTCTTCTATTGATTCATAGAAGGGAATAAAGGGTTTAAATAGTTCACACAGCAGGGCATGAACTGGGATCAATGTGGGATGGAGATCAGAGACTATTCTGCTTGTCTTCTATTCTGATGACATCAGTGAGTAATGCTTCAGTGAACTGCAAATGACATTAATTTTTATGTATTGGTTTGTTTATGCTACAGTCTTCATATTTGGTTGTCAGCACTTGGGAACACTCTGATGATAGTTTTTTATAGCTGAAGTAATCATAAGGTTTAAGAATTCATTGTACAAAAGTGATGAAAAACCCAGGTTAGAAAGAGGGCTTTTGTTTATCTTTGTAACTTGATTAGGAACCCCTTCCCCAAAATCTTACCCTAGATTCTCTAACATGCTATGTCTGTTGTATTTATTGTGACCACTGTATTTCATGATAGAGAAAGTCAGTTATAAATATTTCAGTGAATACTTTCTTCATTTTTTTGTTGAAGCAGCCATTCAAAAAAGAATTCATGAACTTTATAAAAATATTTGGCCTCCCACCTTTCTCTGTATATTCCTCATATGTTGTTTTTTTTCTCCCTTCCCTTTAGATTGCTGATGAAACCACAATGGCATGATTTGCTTCCATGCAAGCTGGGAATTTGGTTTTGCCTTACACTAAAAGCATTACCTCACCTAATCCAGGTAAAATGTACCTCTTTTATATAATATTAGATGCTTTTGTTTTTAATTATTCATGAAATAATTTATGCCTATGTCTGCTGTCTGAATGCTGATATGCAGTGGATGCTTTATAATGTTGATTGAATAGTATTTTTATAAGTTGAACCTAATTTAGACAATTCTAAGATTATTTAGATATCTGTTTCTATAATTATCTTTTATAATGGTTTTAGATCACCTTAGAGTCCCAAGAGCCTAGAAAAAGAAAAAAAAAATACTATCTTTAGTATAGAGGTAAATTAAATTAAAAATTTAATCCACTGTTATCATTAAAAGCATAACCACTAAAAAGGAACAGCATTCAAGTAGCTTGCCACCCATTATTTTAATAGCATTTAAGTACGTAGTGTTAAAAAAAGAAAAAAGAAAAACCACCTTTACATGAACATCTGTATAATTATACAAAAATATATACTGCTTTCCATTTTATTTGCAAATTTAAGAGGAGTGAGGACATTTTATCTTATACAAGTAATCAGTTTCTGTTTCTATTTAGTCTTGATTAAACAATCAAATGTGGATGTATATCATATTTACATGTCAGTTTCTTTTTTTGTATTTAGTATATCAAAGCATATTTTATTAAATTATTGCTTTGTTAATTTTGATTATTATTACATCAGGTTAGAAAATCCCCAACATATGAATATTTGAAAGTAAATAAAATACTTTTTGGTGTGCAAATTTTGAGGTTGAGATTATAGTTTTTGGAGAGAAATGTTTTATTTTAGAAAATAAGTCATCATAATCTAGAGGACCAGATAATATTCTATTCAGTTCTACTCACTTTGTAGTTATATATTGGAGCTGTTTTTCCTGATTGTTTAAAGAAGCTAATTGACTCCAGCTTCTGCATTTTCATTTATTTTTCTCATATAAAAAATTTTATATTTAAAGAAGAAACGAACCAAATTACTAGTGTACTTTTTTCTGTCCTTTCAGAAATTAACGGTTCTTTCATCAAAATAGTTCATCTTAACAGTTATTGCCTATAGAATCTTATATTTTGTTTACAGTTAATAGAGAAAAATTGCAGTATTTCAGTATTTTAAAGGGTTTGTTTTTAAGTTGTTTAGCATGTTATACTGTTTGCTTAAAAAAATACTCTGCAATGCTTGTATGCTGTCTGTAAGACTTAATGAGAGAGGGGAAAGTCTATTTATCACACTGGTATGTTTATGAGAAAATGAGACAAAAATATTTTTAGGGCAGATTTTCTTATGTTTTTTTTTAAGTCTTGATTATTTTTTGCCAACTTTAGAATCTGTGCAGTAGGCAAACCAGAATATAGATTAGTTTAAAAGTATATTCATGAGGCAGTACAAATCTAATATTACATAAGATGTCAGTATTAAACACTTCTTTGTAATTTTAATCTAAGTAATTTGAAATAAAGTTTATTTGGTAAAATTAACATATCTCTTGGTTAGCATTCAGGGTAATTTGCCAAACTAGAACCAACATATTATTATGACTTAGATTTATAATTTATTTAAAACTACTTGCCTGTGATACCTATTAATTCATGTAACAGATTGATTGTTTTCCCTCATCGTAAATTTGTAGAAAATACACAAAAATGAGGAATTTTATAGAAACTTTTTGGTTTCTTTAGAAATTCTGCTTTTTTAAACTGATCAGTTTGAATTTTAAAGTTTTTACTTACTTGGTGGTACCTGCTGCCTTTTGGTTTTGAGATGGCTAGATATTAGGCTTTCAAGATCTTATAAATCTAATTTTTAATTTTGTTCTAATTTCTTCCTGTTACATGGATTTCAAGAAGAAAATTAAGATGGCTTTTCTTTTTAAAGCAAATATTTGATATTTTAATTCTGCTTTGGGCACCTTAGATTGGTGTTTCTAGTGGTCACTAACAAAGTAATGTAATGTAGTAGAGTCTTTCAGATACACATTATAATAGTGAATTACTTTAGATTTTTAAACATTGCTTATGAAATACATTAGCAAAACAGTGCTGATCAGTTGCTGTCAGGATTAGATTTTTTCTGCGTTTTGTTTTGTCATATGCTATGACCTTTGTATTAACTTGAGATCTTCTTAAATAAGATACTTATGAAATTTACAACGAGTCTTTTTTAACCTGAAGTTTTCTGGATTGGTAATTGGAACAGTGGTCAAAAAAGAGCCCTGTTAAAGCTCTAAGAATAAAAAGGGGCTGGGCATAGTGGCTCACGCCTGTAATCCAAGCACTTTGGAGGCCAAGGCGGGCGGATCACCTGAGGTCGGGAGTTCAAGACCAGCCTGACCAACATGGTGAAACTCCATCTTTTAAAAAATAAAAATAAAAATAAAAAAGGATACGTACAACTTTAAACTTTTAAAACATGTATTCTATGCACCACTTTTATGACATAGGACCATTTTATTTTTAAATAAGAGTCCACTGATTGAAGTTTCTTGTACTTTCTCTGGCATAAACCATACCAATAATCTTGCTTTCTTTAAGGAAGAGTCAGCCGGGCACGGTGGCTCACGCCTGTAATCCCAGCACTTTGGGAGGCTGAGGTGGGCGGATCACGAGGTCAAGAGATCGAGACCATCCTGGCCAACATGGTGAAACCCCATCTCTACTAAAAATACAAAAATTAGCCGGGCGTGGTGGCATGCGCCTGTTGTCCCAGCTACTCGGGAGGCTGAGGCAGAAGAATCGCTTGAACCCAGGAGGCGGAGGTTGCAGAGAGCCGAGATCGTGCCACTGCACTCCAGCCTGGCAACAGAGCAAGACTCCGTCTCAAAAAAAAAAAGAAGAGTCAAACTAGGTTATTCTGAAGTAATGTAATTGTATAATCTTTTATAGAGATATATGATTTCCAACAAGCCTTTCATAATTGGCTTTCTTACATCTAGTTAACCGCATTTTAATTTACTTTTTATTTTTTAGAGGTAGGGTCTTACTGTTGCCCAGGCTGGCCTCATGCTCCTGGGCTCAAATCATACCCCTACTTCAGCCTTCCAAGTAGCTGGGACTGTAGGCACACGTCTCTGTACCAGGCTTTTTTGGCTTTTTTTTTTGGAAGGGGAGCGCGGGCGGATACCCTAGGTGGGACATGAAAACAGCATTTTAACAACTCTTATTTTGAGCTTGCCAAAACATTCAACTTGGTTTTCATAGAAGCAACTCCTACTTCTTACTCATATCTCATCCTTTTTTAGATAGTAATTAATTGAATCATGTAATCAGAATAACAAGTCTAACTACCACAAGCAGGTTTAAGAGTTAATACAACCAGCTCTTACAAGTATACAGTAAATTAGTTAAGCACATATAACTTAAAAGAGTTTTACTTTTGGTGTAAATTTCTTGAATTTCATGAAAAGTTAATTAAAACTGAGCTGCAAATATTTGATGTCAGTATATAGCTATCAGTTAAGAAACAGGGTCGAAGCTAAAAGTGGGAGATTCAGAGGTTTCTAGCAAGTGACCTTCGTACCCAAATCTTGTCTTGGCAATAGTTCTTCACTCTAATTTCTTTTCTTCCCATTCATCCTCTAAATACCCATTCCTTTACTATACTTCACATATATAAAGTCATCTGGTAGGATTGGGAAAAGTGTGCTCCCAGGTTCACTTTTATTACTTAGCATCTAAGAGCCCTAAGAAAACTCCTATTGCCTGCTTAGTTTACCTAAATTATTTTCTGTTTCCTCCCAAACAAAATTACAAATGCAAATGATTATTTTCATATTTGATGTGTAAGGGGTCTTTTGGTCAGATGTTTGGAAAAAGAATTCAGCCAGTTCAATAAAAATATTTAAACATATATCAGAACAAGGCACTATTAGGGACTACAGAGATAAATATGCCTTCTCTAAGATGTTATAGTCAGGTAGCAGTCATAACACATGAATTTAAATAACCATTATACAATACGGTATATATGCTTCATACGTTTAGTATGAACAATGACTTCTATAGATATTCAGAGAAGTAAGGTTGTCTCTGTTTGGGATGACCAAGGAATATAAAAAGAGGAACCACTTGAACTGAATATTGAAAGATGAATAGACACTTAACAGTTAAGTGCCCACTTCGTATTCTACGTGGTATACAAAGATAATTTTGTAGATGTAGTACTTCCCATAAAATCATACTGTGTTAAGGCTAAAAGCATCC
The DNA here is from genome assembly GCA_963573385.1 of Cacajao melanocephalus. Taxonomy (NCBI): domain Eukaryota; kingdom Metazoa; phylum Chordata; class Mammalia; order Primates; family Pitheciidae; genus Cacajao; species Cacajao melanocephalus. The sequence goes on from CAUYLG010035074.1 coordinate 34,450, forward strand.
TGAAGAAAACATTATACAGTAGCCTTTTTTAAAGGAGGATATCATGTAGCCATTACTATCTTCTCAGACTGTATTCCAGGTCTCCACATTCTGAGTATATCCACTTAGGAATTTATATTATAACAGGTAAATCTGATATGACAAGTCTAAAAAGAATATTTAGACAGAATAAAATTAATTGATAAGACAACAAAGTATTTCTTTGATTACACTGACCTGTGAAAGATATGTGTACATCGTTAGGAATGGTAGAAATAAAGTGTATAATGACTGTTAAACCAGCAGAAAATATTAGAAGTAGTTCTGTGATTAGGCAGGATAGAGGTAAAAGTATCTCTTTGATAGTTCCACTTGCTTCTTGAGAAGGTCCTTATTACCTCCAGAGCATTGGATTTTGTTCCTTTCTTTTGTTCTGAGAAAGATATTGGGAGAATTATAAGAATTGATAGATTAGAAGAACAAAGCCAAAGAGTGAAAAACTGTTATACTTAATGCATGTTAAATATTTGATAAATTAATATCAGATATTTCTCAAGTGGGTCAGTATTCAAGGAAAAGATGCATGGATACTGCTATATTTAGTCAAATGTGTGTCCCATATAATTTATGTATTTACCTTTTCTACATATGCAGAAAAGGTAAAAGTCAAGTGAGAAATTACAGAAAAAGAATATGGTGTTTGTAAATCGATGAGTGAATGGAAGGCCGGTGTGTGCTCAGAGATGAGAGAACATTGAAGAGGTGTAAAATGCATGACTGCGTGCAAGAAGCAGGGGGAACTTAAGGAAGTGTGTTGAGTTAGCTGAGAAAGCAAGTAGAGTGATCCCCAGGAGACATGGAGGGCTTAAATCCTTTGAGGCAAGAATTTAATTTTAACATTAAAAGTATAGCCCCAGTGACACTTTGACATCTTACCAGTCTGTTTCTTCTCTCATGGTGGGTTTGAAGGAAGTACACGTTCTCTTGGAATCTGACAAAACCAGTCTTCTTTGTTGGTTGAATTCAGCTTGTAACCCAGGAAATTTTTCTAACCTCCAAAAGCCCATCTTGGATATTTTTTAATTGATCATATGTTCTGTAACCTGGAAAACAGCAAGTAGTTGATGACATATAATCAATGGCTCTGTGCATATTTTCAATTTAGCTGTTATAACTTAGTTTATTTTTCTCACTATATCAGAACCTTATATATTTGGGCCCAGAATAATAATTTAGATTGTTCAGGCCATTAGTTTCTCTTATAAAATCAGAAAGTGCCACATATCCCAAGTGATTCCCAGTCTAAATCATAGACACAGTTCTCTGCATTTTCTGAGATCAAACAGGTCTTCAGTAGTCAGAATTTAATTTGCGTGAGAATTTGTTTGATTTTTCTAGGAATTCACTCAAGTTTCTCTCTGACTTATTTCTCAGTAGCATAATTTATAAAATATAAAACTCATTTAGTTGTGCATTGCCTAAAGTTGTAAATTTTTCACCTTTTTAAGTCACAGTCCCATCTTTTCTCACTACCAAGCAGATCTAACAAGAAGGCCATTAAAATAAAAATTGTTGTAGTAAGTTTCCAGCATGCATATCCCCACCCCCATCAGGATGTATAGGTTGCCTAGGAGCAGTGGCTGAGAAAATAGAGAAATCTTCTCTGTACAGCTCTGGCTTTTACCTTAAAAAAAAAAAAAAGTTGCCTAAGAGTAAAGGGAGTAGTACTATACTTTATAGAACTATCTATAAATGGAAGCATCCTCCCTCCCAAGAAGCCTCTTCTCCCATGAAGACTACAACTGTGGACAAGCCTGGAGGTCACCCTCCCTGACAATTAGGGCCCTTCGTTTCTAGCCCCTTTGCTTCTGCTTGCTGGGACTCTGTCAGAAACCAAACAAACAAAACATTCACAGCTAATTAGCAGGAAAAAAAGCTTCCAAAAGGCTAGGAGGCATTTGTTGCAAGCTGAGTCGCCTGCCCTTCCTCTTAGAGTTAAACAGATTTTCCAAGGGATGAGGCAGCTTGCTTTTAATACTCTAAAAACCTTTTTTAAAACTTTTCAGACTCACACACACAAACCTGACACAGGAAATATATAACCAAATGAAAAGAGATGGAGAACTCATTTGAATTTTTTATAAGCTGAAATTCTACTGCTACAGGACAAAGGGGTACAGGAAAACTGGAACAACCTTACAACATAAGACAGAGATTCCTTACTTCAGCCCTCTGAAAGTATATCCTTGCATCTTACACAAGTACTCAGAGATCCAAAGACAGACTATAGAGTTTTGTAGGTTATTGTTAGATGTAGAAAAGATTAAAGCCACAAAATGGTAGGTAGGATGTTAGCAACATATAGTCTCATCAGTTCCATATCTTGTAGATGAAAATACTTAAGATTCAGATTGGTGCAACAATTTCCCCAAAGTGATACAATTAGTTAGTGATAGAAATGAAACTTAAAGCAGATGAAAGGAAATACTAAAATATAAGAAAAAAATACGTGAGAAATATAAAAACCAAAAAAGAATACATTTCTCCCCAGGTACATAACTAGAGCTTTATAGTATAAGTTGTCTAATCTTAAACTCCCTGTCAGAATGTTCAGGCTGATTATAATTACAAATTTTCCTCAACTTACTATCGATAGCATCCTGATAAGCCCATCATAAGGAGAAAATACCATAAGTTGCTTACATTTAGCCTACAGTTGGGTAAGATAATCTGTAATACAAAGCCTATTTTATTTTTTTAAAATGTTGAATATCCCATATAATTTACTGAATACTGTACTGAAAGAAAAAACAAACAGAATGATTGTGTGGGTCCTGGAAATACGGTTTCCACTAAATGCATATCACTATTGCACCATCATAACATAGAAAAATTGCTCTGTTAAACCATCATTAAGTCTGGGATGTCTGTATGACTTAAGTGGTAGAAGGGTTCTTACGTTGAGTTAGGGCTGAATAAATGGCTTCTAAAGTCTCTTCTATCTCTTGGACCAAATGGAAAAAGTAGTTTTTAGGCTTTGCATCTCCTTGAATATTACTGTCTCAGACCAGAAGAAGACAGTAGCTTCTGGTTTTCTGTTTTATTTTTATTACTTTTTGTGGATTTAGTCTTCTTATAATTCTGTACAGAAATTTTGACTCTTAAGAAAATATACAATTTTAAAGTTTTTCTATATTCTTCATTGTAATTTTATTACATATTATATGTAATTCTGAGAGTATAAGTCAATGGGAAAACAAAACAATATAGAGCATTTGATTTTGTGGGCAGATTTTCAGAAATGTATGTATGGTATTTTCCTATATTGAGGGTTATTTCTAAGCTTCAAATAAAAGAGAAGATTTGGGCTATCAAACAATCAAAAAGAAATAGAGCATCTTCCATATTGTTTCTAGCTATCTTTCCTCCTAACTCTCCCATATTCCTTATTCCGATCAGGACAAGCTTTATTTCCCTGCTTCTACCACTCTCAATCAATGCCCTTCTTTCTTTCTTTTTTATTTTAAGTTCCAGGGTATATGTGCAGAATATACAAGTTTGTTACATAGGGAAACGTGTGCCATGGTGGTTTGCTTAATACCCATCACCTAGGTATGAAACCCTGCATGCATTATTACCTATTTATCCTGAAGCTCTCCCTCTTCCTGCCAACCACAGGCCCCTGGTGTGTGTTGTTCGCCTCCCTGTGTCCATGTGTTCTCATTGTTAAGCTCCCACTTATGAGTGCAAACGTGGTGTTTTGTTTTCTGTTAGCTTAATACCCTTCTTTCTTAAGCTTTCTTTGGACTACTTAATATGTTGACATTTATATGGAGAAATAAAAGTAAACTAAAACATTACAACAGTGCCGCCTCAGCATGTTCTTTTATCACTTAAATGAACTATGTCAAGAATGTTAAAGGTTGGCCGGGGCGTGGTGGTGGCTCACACCTATAATCTCAGTACTTTGGGAAACCTAGGTGGGTGGATCACCAGAGAACAAGAATTCGAGACCAGCTTGGACAACATGGTGAAACCCGTCTCTACTAAAAATACAAAAATTAGCTGGATGTGATGGCGGGTATCTGTAATCCCAGCTACTCAGGAGGCTGAGGCAGGAGAATCACTTGAATTGAGAGGTGGAGTTTGCAGTGAGCTGAGATGTTGCCACTGCACTCTAGGCTGGGTGACAGAGCAAGACTCCATCTCGAAAAAAAAAAAAGAGGTTTAATGTAAAGGTATTCTCTATCTCACAGCTCACAAACCTTGAAAATATTGTATTTTTGGGGCTTAGCTAAATTGTCATCATTATGAAGCCTTCCTTCATCAGGCCAACTGAAAAATTCCCATTGCAGGTTCTCCATACTAACTTTATAGCACTTACTATTTGTGTTAATCACAATAGATGGGTAGACCTTAGTCTGTTTCTGTCATATGCCTCATGTCTTTCCCTGGTTGATAGGAAAGCGGGCATTCTGGTCTAGCTAGCCATTCAGGAGCTCAGAGCAGTGATGTCTTCACCACCTTCTAGCTGTATCCATGTGGAATATGTTGCCTACTTGCTCATTATGACAAGAGTAGAGAGCTGAAGGATTTCCATGAGCTTTTCTGTGAGTTGGTTTGGAAATGACACTTGATATTTCCATCCACAGCCCATCCAGAACTAGTCCTCTGACCCCACCTAATCTTAAAAGGACAAGGAAATATGGGGAAACAGAATGTTGAGTGAGCACCACTTTCTTTGCCAGTACTTCATTCAAGAAATATTTATTTAGGCCGGGCATAGTGGCTCACACCTGTAATCCCAGCACTTTGGGAGGCCAAGGTGGGTGGATCATGAGGTCAAGATATTGAGACCATCCTGGCCAACATGGTGAAACCCTGTCTCTACTAAAAAATACAAAAATTAGCTGGGTGTGGTGGCATACACCTGTATTTCCAGCTACTCGGGAGGCTGAGGCAGGAGAATTGCTTGAACCCAGGAGGTGGAGGTTGCAGTGATCTGAGATCGTGCCACTGCACTCCAGCCTGGCACCTGGCAACTCTGTCTCAAAAAAAAAAAAAAAAAGAAATATTTATTTATTGAGTGCTTATTTACTTTGTGCCAGGTACTCTTCAAGGCCCTGGGGGAGGGGGTGGGAGAAGACAACAGTTTCTGTTCTCATGGAGCTTATATTCTATATTCCATATTTTGGTTAATATTTATAGTTTTTGTGTATTCTTTAAGGGAAACTGTTGTGTCTTATATAATCCTCACATATCCTAATAATGTACAACACATATTACAATGGTTTAATAAATAAGTGTAAATGTCACTGTTGAGTGTCTTCTTGTGCAGGAACCTATACTCTATAATTACAAAGAACACGCATACATTCTCTAAGTTAGCCATTGGTTAAATGTAAAACCTGTCGCCTGATGTCTATGTAGGCAGGCTTTGAAATCTTCAAGAAATTTTAAGTGTTGGCTGGGCATGGTGGCTCACACCTGTAATCTCAGCACTTTGGGAGGCCAAGGCAAGTGGATCATCTGAGGTCAGGAGTTCAAGACCAGCCTGGCCAACATGGCAAAACCTCGTCTCTACTAAAAAATATAAAAATTAGCCGGGCGTGGTGATGGGCACCTGTAATCCAAGCTACTTGGAAGGCTGAGGCAGGGAGAATTGCTTGAACCCAGGAGGTGGAAGTTGCAGTGAGCCGAGATCACACCACCACGTTCCAGCCTGGGTAACACAGCAAGACCCCATCTTGGGAAAAAAAAAGAAATTTTAAGTATTAATACAGTTGCTTCTAGAATAAAAACATTTGCTCATGGTTTCATTCATAAGGATTATAAACTCCTTGAGAATAGGAGTTCTTTCCGTTTGGAAAAATGTAAACTCCATAATTTTAATACAGTATTATGGGGCAGGCAATTCAGAGCCCTAATCAATTGAAATAAACATTTTTCATTAAATATTTATTAAGCTTCTGTAAGTGCCAGGTAGTATACTAGGGCTATAAGGATGGATTAGAAGTTTATATCCAAAGGAAATCTAACTTTCTATGTAGGTAAACTGGAGTTTACTCTGGACCCAAAGTAAGGTTTTTTTTGCTTATTTTCTGCATTAAACAATTTTATTACAATTTTATTCACTTGAATTAGTCCCCCATGAAAAATGGGAGAGAAAAGGGGTTGAAAACAGTTTATCTTATGTATCCTCTTTTGAATGCTTGAATTCAAAAGCGTACCTTAAAGAATAGCCATACCTTAGGATATACCTTAAAGAATAGTCACCTGGTTTCTTCTTAAATACTGCTTCCAAAATCAGTCTATTTCATCTTCAGGTAATTTTAATTATTAGAAAATTCTTTCAAATATATATAATATATACAAATATTAAGTATAAATATCACTGTTTATACATATATAGAAATATATATGTATATTCAAAAGCATACCTTAAAGAATAGCCATACCTTAGGATATACCTTAAAGAATAGTCACCTGGTTTCTTCTTGAATACCACTTCCAAAATCAGTCTATTTCATCTTCAGATAATTTTAATTATTAGAAAATTCTTTCAAATATATATAATATATACAAATATTAAGTATAAATATCACTGTTTATACATATATAGACTGTATACACTGTTTATTCCATATATACTATATCTATATATATATATAGATATATATATTTGTTTTTGTTTTTCTTTTTTTAAGACAGTCTCACTCTGTGGCCCAGGCTGGAGTGCAGTGGTGTAATCTTGGCTCACTGCAACCTCCACCTCCTGGGTTCAAGTGATTCTCCTGCCTCAGCCTCCTGAGTAGCTGGGATTACAGGCGCCTGCCACCATGCCCAGCTAATTTTTTGTATTTTTCGTAGAGATGGAGTTTCACTGTGTTGGCCAGGATAGTCTTGATCTCCTGTCCTCAGGTGATCTGCCCACCTCGTTTTCCCAAAGTGCTAGGATTGCAGGCATGAGCCACCACACCCAGCCTTCTTCCTTATATTTATCCAAAATCAAAATTTTAATCTCTGGAACCATATATAGTAGTTTACACCATTCTTTCCTGTAATAAATCTTAGGATATTCTATGGTAGTTACTAAGTTATCCCCAATCTTCTTATCTTTAATCTCTTTTAAAAATAGAGTTTCAAGCTGCCTCCCTATTTAACTTTCCTTTTAAAGTCTTTTATTTGTCAGTGCATTTTAAAGTGTGATACCCCAAACTGTACACAAGGATGGTTGAAACAATGTAGAGTTGTTTAGTAAAGTAGAATTGCTTGAGATCATAGATTATTAAGGAAGTAATGTTTCCTGGAGTGGGCATATTGTAATTTGATTTCAAAGCATAGGTAAGATTAAAAAAAAAAGAGAAAACATGAGGAGCATTTAAATAAATGTTTAGAAATGGAGCAAAAGGAAGATAAAAACAGTGACTGAGACTAGGGAATGTGTTGAAACTCTCAGATTAAGTAGAGTGGGTTAAGGTGATTGGGTGGATTGCAGTCCTCAGATAAGAGTGGTTTTGGATTAAATGTGTATTTCAAAGAGGAAGTTTTAGTGGGATTATGTGCCATAGCAGGAAGAAGAAACACTAACAGAAATGTTCAAATTTGGCAGGACTACTAGGAATAGGTTGCTATTATGCAGCAAAATGAAGTGAGAAGGATGCAATTAAAGAGGTCACATAGCAAGAAGATACAGGATTTGGCGGGGCAATTTTGGTGAAGTATGAAGCACAAAACTTAAGCTTCTTGTCAAATCGGTGGAAATAGTAATAAAATAACTAATATACATATAAGGCCTAACCATGTAGAAGATGTCATTCTAAGTGTTTCTCAGGTATTAACACGTTTAATCTTCATAACAGCCCTATAAATTAGGCACCTTTATTATCCCCATTTTATGGAAGAGAAAATGGACTCATAGAGAAGTAAAATAATTTGCTGAATGTCAAATGGCTAGTAAGATGGCAGAGCTAAGATGTTAATTCAGATAGTCTGGCTCCAAAATCTGTCCTCTTAATCACCATATTATATTTCACTGTGCTATACTGTTATGATTGATCAGCCTACTTTCTTTTACCTCTCATAAATAACTAATCTGTGCCCTTCTTTTCTTGTATGTACTACATTTCCTACTCCCCTCAAGGAGCCAATGCCTTCCTGACCTTTTCTTCTTCCCTACTATTAAAAACTACTCTGTGGAAAGAAGCTAATAAGCTCATTCATTCATTCACACAAAGGTATAAATGACTGATATGGCTTAATATAAAATAATACTTCTTTAGGGTTGACATTTTTTAAGGGGGGTGGGGAATGTTAAGGGGATGTAAAACCTTAACCCAAAACCGTGTTGAAACGTAAACCATATATTGGCATAGGAGGATGAATAAGTTGGGTTCATGGCCATCTGTGCTCTTCCAATCGTACCATTGTTTAGCTGGCCTAGGGCTTGTGTGAATCCTTCTCATAGATATAAGGGAGGAATGTAAAAGGGGGGATGAAAAAAATAAGAGATCTTTTACTATGTTGATAATATATCTGTATTATATTGATTCACTGATTTTAAGAATACCTAATTCTTAGGTGGAGAAGTTCTGATATAACCCCAAGAGACACAAACATCCAGGAGAAAGCTTTAATTTGGACACAGTCATAGGTGAAAAGAGTCTCTAGGGTTTCAATATTTATGTATTTACATCTGAGTCAAAGTAGTGTCAAAGATTTTGTTCCTTTATTTCCTGCAGAAATAAAACTCTCTCAGATGGGTCTATGATTTATCTGCTCTAGGAATCTTATGGTCTGGAAATATTACCCTAGAGTTATTCTTGATACTCTTCTTTTTCTTATTTCACATAATTCATCAAGCCCCTTCATTTCTTGCTTTATTAGGTTTCTCATGTATTTCAGTCTAGTTCTACTTCAGCAAATACTTATTGAGTACCTGCTTTATGCCAGATACTGTGCTCTGGGCATCTAAGTATCTCTATCCCAAATTTCCTATCTGGAAGAGAATATAACATGATACAAGCAGTTATAGATGTGTTTAAATTCAGAAGTAGTATACAAGGGAGAATTACGCTGCCAGAGAAGGTCAGAAAAACTTGCAAAGGAGATGAGGCTTGAATGGGTTTTCAAGGATGAATAAGAGTTCATCATAATAATGGCAGAGAAGCACAATATTGTAGGCAGAGGGCAAAGCAGTTGCACAGATATGGAAGCACAGTGTGGGCTGGCAGCTATTAATATAAGTGGTATTCCTATAGAATATATGAGGTTTGAACCAAGGAGTATGGTAAAAGATCTGTCTTGCTCATTTTCATTGTCAGGATCTCATATGCCTAGAGCATCAACTTGTTTATTTTTATGTATGTCATTATTTAAGACCTAGTCTTTTTTTGGTACACCACTAAAGCCTTACCTGTGTGCCACTTAACTGAGACTTCAGCCACTGTATCTTGTTACCTAAGTGTGTGTATGCAGTATGTGTCCTCAGGCTTCAATCTTCAAGACCTCATGGTAACTGTTTTTATACTGGTCTCAAAGGGTGGTAGAAGGAGGAGTGGCAACTTTTACTTTTATATATGTGCTCATGTAAGTTTTATAATCAGATTTGAAAATAATAATTTTGAATATCTGTTGTAGTTAAGGGGCTAATATGAAAATTGCAGTAGTACTTTGTTAGTCACAGTAATGTAATTTACTATGCCAAATCAGTTCAGCAAATGAGTTTTTCTGCTCTCTGTATATGCAACAGTATGTTATGAAAATAGCATACAATGGAAGAAAACAGGAAGAGGATATCTTCTTTCCATATCTGAGAGAAAAAAGAATTTAGATGTATACTTATTAAAATTCTGCTTGTAACCAGCTTTCCAGGAGAGAAAAAAATCATAGAGAAATATTTATTAATTTCTGTTTATCATAAAATTTGAAAACAGGAAGGCTACTTATAAAATGAATATCATGCTTTAAAATTAAGTTATATGGAAAATGCTGAAGCAAACTGATTTTTATGTTAATTTATGTTTAACTTTTTTTTGAAGGATGCTGGGCAGTTTTATGCTAAATATAAAGAAACAAGATTGAAGGAAAAGGAAGATGCACTGACTAGAACTGAACTTGAAACACTTCAAAGTAAGTTTTAAACATTAATGTATTAACAATATCATATAAAACTATTTAAATGTGAATTATCTTTTAAATTCAGCAGTAATTAAATTTTCTGATTTTCTTTTTTTTCCCCCCACTTCTAGTGTAGTCACTTGTGTTCAATATATTTGACATTGAAAAATACTACATTATAGTATTACTTAACCACTCAAGTTCAATATCCCTCCCAAAGTGCCGGGATTACAGGTGTGAGCCACCACGCCTGGCCTCAATATCAGAAGGAAGGATAAAATCAGCTTGGGTCATGTAACTCCTCGATTCAATGGTCATCCAAAGTCTGCAAAGCGCTAAAATACTTCAGTACTGTAATTACAGTTGATATTTAGTGCTAGTTTAACAGTTAATCACCCAACTTGCTGTGTAACAGTTGTAGTTAGGAAACCTGAAAATAGGCTGGGCGCGGTGGCTCATGCCTGTAGTCCCAGCACTTTGGGAGGCCGAGGCAGGCGGATCTCAAGGTCAGGAGATCGAGACCATCTTGGCCCACATGGTGAAATCCCATCTTTACTAAAAATACAAAAAATGGCTGGGCATGGTGGCACGCACCAGTAGTCCCAGCTACTCAGGAGGCTGAGGCAGGAGAATCACTTGAACCCAGGAGGGGGATGTTGCAGTGAGCCGAGATTGTGCCACGCACTCCAGCCTGGCAACAGAGGGAGATGCTGCCTCAAAAAAAAAAAAAAAAGGAAACCTGAAAATACCAGTGATTTTTGTTTTGAAAGTCTTTGTTTCATTTGCAATATTGTTATATAGCATGAACAACCTTGAATAAATTATCAGTATGTTGAAAAGAAATCATCCATTCACCACAAAGACAGTTCTTGCTAATTTTAGGGAAAATTGAACATATTATTTAAAAAGGTATTTTCTCAGCCCCAGTCCTTTTGTTTATTTTTGCCTCCCACATGTATATACTCTGTCTCTTTGCATTTCTTTATTTTTATTCCAAGCACTTAATACTACTTTAATTTATATATTAGTTTTGTTTACCATCTGATTTCCACCCCCACACCCCTAATAGAATGTAAGCTCCATGAGGATAAGGACTTTATCTGTTTTGTTCACTGCTGTGTCCTAGGTTCTAGGGATTTGGATGTGGTCGTTTTAGGGGGTCATTTTTCAGTCTGTCACAATTCTTCGGATGTCTGGACAGCTTTAGAACAGAGACTGTTCATCTTTAGGTCTGCAGCATCAGTTAGTGTCCTGGCACATAATAAATGTTCAGTAAATGGATGAATGTATGAATTCATGTAATGTCGTGAATACTAATGAGCATCCACTGAGCACCTACCTATATAAAACACCATCTCAAGGAGCACATAATTTAATTCAAAAAGTTTCAATACTTAAAAATAGGAAATAGTGTTCATATCAACTATATAATTGTTTAATGTAGACTTCTGTTAAGAGGAAGGAGTTAGAATGATAGAGGATTATTACATTCCAAGGTTGACGTGTGTTAAGAAGTAGGAGTGTGCAAATGAAACTCTGTCATTTTTATATAACTGTTATTTTAGAAAAAAATGGTACAGAACATTTTCTAAGCCTTTACAGATTAATCACAAGGAAAAGAAAAGTTACATTTGTAAGAAAAGAGAGAATATCAGCCAGGCGCCGTGGGTCACGCCTGTAATCCCAGCACTTTGGAAGGCTGAGTTGGGTGGATCACCTGAGATCAGGAGTTCGAGGCCAGCCTGGCCAACATGGTGAAATCCCATCTCTACTAAAAGTACAAAAATTAGCTGGGCATGGTGGCAGACACATGTAATCCCAGCTACTGGGGAGGCTGATGCAGGAGAATCATTTGAATCTGGGAGGGGGAGGTTGCAGTGAGCTGGTTCATGCCATTGCACTCCAGCCTGGGCGAAAAGAGTGAAAGGCTGTCTCAAAAACTAAAAGAAAGAAAGAAAAGATAAGTATATCAAATTAATCCAAAATTTACCTGTAGTGACAACATGACTACACTACATTTCATTACTCTCATAGACGCGGCTTATCATTTCTATGTAATTTTTGTTGAAAAAAAATCACTTACTTGTAATTTTGGTAGATGTGTTAGAATTCTTTAATAGTAACAAAACTAAGTATATACACTACCTCTTTTGAAATTAGGGGTTAAACACGAATATCACTATACAGAAGCTCCTTTTGGAGTTTTTAACTATTTCTCCAAAATTGTTCACTGACTTTTGTTCTGCTCAAGAGTTTGATACAATTCTCAAACAGATTTAATAGTCTCTCGGCCGGACGTAGTGGCTCATACCTGTAATCCAAACACTTTGAGAGGCCATGGCGGGCCGATCACCTGAGGTCAGGAGCTCAAGACCAGCCAGGACAAGATGGTGAAACCTCCTCTCTACTAAAAATACAAAAATTAGCCAGTTGTGGTGGCGGGCGCCTGTAATCCCGGCTACTCAGGAGACTGGGGCAAGAGAATCACCTGAACCCTGGAGGCAGAGGTTGCAGTGAGCCAAGATCATGTCACCACACTCCAGCCTGGGCAAGACTCTAATCTTAAAAAAAGTCTGTTCTTATTTTGTTATTGTCTGATTATATAAAAATCACAAACTAAAAATATATTTATATCTGAAAGTTAAATGTGTAACAGTCTTCTAAAACATTTGAAAATTCATCACTAGCTTATCAGTTATTGAAACTCAGAATGGAATAAGTAAATACCAGAATGAATATTAAAAACAATTCTCATACTATGCTCTGAATAATAAGACTGTTATCTCGAATGCTTCTTTTATCAGTGGTATATTTAGAAAAGGTGATGGTATCAACATTAAGAATGTTAAAGAACAGACATTTACTGTTAACAATGTCAGACTGTCATGTATTTTTTAAAGTAGTCTCTAATGGTTACATGCAAAGAATATTTTAATTAATTTTGTTAACTTCGTTACAGTATTCTGCATTGTATACTTTAGAATTAATACATAAGGCCCCAAATCCCCTAGTGTGCATTTCATTTGCCCTATCCTTCTTAATTTTAAAGACCATCATCAGAATATCAAGTTCATAATAACATTTCCATCTACTTAATTGAGTAAATGCATCTCATGTAGATTAGCAATAGCTGTTTTATGCTGCCTCTTTTTCATGACCTAATTGTTAATCTGCTGTCATCTGCTTTACTGCTTAGATTGTACAGTATTCTCTGAGGGCTGCACTAGAACTACTTTTAGTAGGGTGCGATAGTCTTATTAAAATGGTATTTTAGATATTTTAGGTATTTTAAAATGGTATTTTAGATATGTCTATGGCTCATATATTTTTATTTTTATGTTTTTGAGGCAGAGCCCCACTCTATCACCCAGCAATGGCGTGATCTTGGCTCACTGCAGACTCCACCCCCCAGGTTCAAGCAATTCTACCTGTTCAGCCTCCTGGCTAGCTGGGATTACAGGTACTCGCCACCATATTAGCCAGCATGCCCAGCTAATTTTTGTATTTTGAGTAGAGACAAGGTTTCACCATGTTGTCCCAGGCTGGTCTTGAACTCCTGACCTCAAGTAATTCACCCACCTCGGCCTCCCACAGTGCTGGGATTATAGGCATGAGCCACCTCGCCTGGCCACATATTGTGATATATTTTTGTTTAACTCAGCTCAGTATTTTTTTTCTTGAGATTTCCTCTTTGATCCATTGATTATTTAAAAGTATATAGTTTAGTTTCCAAATGTTCAGGAACCTTTTTATTAGATTTATGTAAGTAATTGGTAGTTTGATTCTCTTTTCATCAAGAAGCATACTCTGTATGAGTTAAATTCCTTTAAATTTGTTCAGGTCTGTTTTATGGCCCAAGATATGGTCCATCTTGGCATGTATTCCATGGACATTTGAAAAGAGTCTGTATTCTGCTGTGGTGAATTGGAGTGTTCCACAAATATCAGTTAGATCCATTTGGCTGATGGCACTGAGTTGTATATCACTGCTGATTTATAGATTTAGTTATGCTATCAGTTATTGAGAGGGAGTATTGGACTTTTTGACTGCAATTGTAAATTTGTCCTCAGTTCCATCAGTTTTTACTTCACGTTTTGTAGCTCTGTTGTTTTGTACAATCACATTTAGGATTGCTGTGTCATCTTGGTGGATCTTTTTATCATTATATAATGTCTCTCTTCATTCTTGGCAATTTGTTTTTGCCTTAGAGTCTACTTTACCTTACCTGATACTAATATAACTACTTCTGCTTTTTTTTTAAATTAATGTTTATATGGTATACCTTTCCAATCCTTTTACTTTCAACCTACCCATATGATTATATTTGAAGTGAGTTATAGATAGTATGTATATGTAAAAAAGATGTTAAACCATGTATGTGTGTTTGTGTGTGTATTAAATAGACAATTTGTGTATTTAAACCATTTACATTTAATATAGTGATTGATATGTTAGGGTTTAAGTCTGACATTTTATTTTTTATTTTCTATTTTTTCTTTCTCATTATGATTTCTCGGTTTTCTCTATTATATATGGCATTTCTCTGTTATAGATAGCATATATATGTAAAAAAGATGAAAACCCGTGTGTGTGTGTGTGTGTGTGTGTGCGCGTGTGTGTATACTAGATAGACAATTTGTGTATTTAAACCATTTACACATAATATAGTGATTGATATGTTAGGGCTTCAGTCTGCCACTTTTTTTTTGTTTTCTGTTTTTCTCTCTCGTTGTCATTTCTATGTTTTCTTCTTTCTGCCTTCCTGTGCTTCAGTATTTTTTAGAATGCCACTTGAATTTATTTATAGTGGTTTTTAGTATATTTCTTTGTATCACTTTTTAATAGTTATAACGGGTATAATGTTATATATACATAACGTATCACAGTCTGCTGGTATAAGATTTTTCCTATTTAAAGTGACATACAATCCTTACCTCCCCTTAAATTCCTTTACCTTCCTTATTTATAATATAATTGTCTTGAGTATTTTCTCTGTAATCACAGAAGGTTGTAATTTTGATTTAACAATTATATATAATTAGAAAACTTAAGAGGAGGAGGAAAGTCTATTGCATTTACTTGTATTTTTACTATTTCGTTCTTTCTTCTTTCCTGGTTGTCCAGTGTATTTTCTTTTATGATTTCTTTTCCGTTTATTGAGCTTCCTTTAGCCATTATTGTGGGATAGGTCCACTGGTGACAAATTCTTTTAGTTTTCCTTCACCTCAGGATATCTTGGTTTTCCCTTCATTCTAGTAAGATATTGTCACAGGATATTAATTTCAGGTATAACAGTTATTTTCTTTCAGCATTTGAAAAATGCTGTACCACTTCCTTCTGGCCTCCATGGTTTGGGGTGAGAAATACATTGTTATTTGAATTGTATTTGTACTGCAGTTATGGTCTTATTTCTCTGTTGCTGCTTTTAAGTTGCTGTTCAGAGTCTCAAAACTTCCCAGAGCTCTGTTCCTTTTTTTGTTTTTTTAGTCTACTTTCTTTTTTTTAGATTGGGCAATTTATGTTTTTCTATTCTCAAATTCACTGATTCTTTTCTCTGTTTGCTTCATTCTGCTGTTGAGCCCATCCATTCAGTTTTTAACTTGAGTTAGTGTACACATCAATTCTGACATTTCCATTTGGTTCTTCTATATGCCTTCTATTTCTTTGGTGAAACTTTGTATTTATTTGTTTCAAGAGTATTCATTATTGCTTGTCGTATCATTATTACATGGCTTCTTTAATAGGTCAGTCAAGTCATTTAAATATCTCTTTTATCTTGTTGACATCTGTTACCTTTTCTCATTCAAACTGAGGTATTCTTGGTTCTTGTTGTGACAACTGATATTTTATTTAAATTTGGACGTTTAGGGTTATTATGAAACTTTGGATCTTATTTTAATCTTCTGTTTTACCTGGGCTTCTCTGACAATACTCTAGCCATGGAAGGGGTAGTGCTGCCTGTTACTGCTAGGTAGGATTGAAGTCCGAGTTTCCTGTGTGCTCTGTTTGACAGATGAGGAACAGAGTGTTTATACATTCTCAGGTGGGTGTGGTTCCTGTTTGCCACTAGACCTCCATTAGTAACACGCTGTCTGGGAGGTAGAGCAGGAATACCTACTTACTGCTCCCCACTTGGCCTCCACTGACATTACATGGTGATGGCCTCGCTACCACGGGGCAGCTGTGAAAGCCCTGATTCTCCACTAGGCTTCCTTTTTTTTTTTTTTTTTTTTTTTTTTTTTGAGATGGAGCCTGGCTGTCTTGTCCAGGCTGGAGTGCAATAGCACAGTCTTGGCTCACTGCAACCTCTCCCGCTGAGGTTCAAGCAGTTCTCCTGCCTCAGCCTCCCTGGTAGCTGGGATTATAGGCACATACCACCACACCCAGCTAACTTTTGTATTTTTAGTAAAGACAGGGTTTCACCATGTTGGCCAGGCTAGTCTCGAACTCCTGACCTCAGGTGATCTTCCTGCCTCAGCCTCCCAAAGTTCTGGGATTACAGGTATAAGCCACTGCACCAGCCCTCTAGGCTTCCTCTGTAACCACACTGTCTGGTGGACAGAAAGACACCTATTACTTCTCAGTGGATATGGAGGTTCAAGCTACACCTGTGGTCTCCACTGACTTTATTAGCAGGAGGAGGAACCTCCTTATCTTTCAGCCTTCTCTCACATCACCCTGGTGGGGAGGTTTGGTGCCTCATTACAGGCTGGCAATGGCAGAAGCCTAAGTTTCCCATTAGTCTTTGCTCTCATGGTGGGTAGTACGATGGGGGTGACACTACTTCCTGTCTTGTTTGCCTGAATTAGTGGTTATTGTCTAAAAGCTTTAGACAATAAAAGATAAATGTCTTTGCTCTCTCTTTTTTGGTCCTTTAGCTAGGGAGAGCGGCTTTTTTTGGTTTTGTTTTACCTGTACGTGTGTGTCTGTGCCTGTTAGTGTTTCTGGGTTGCTAGTTTCTCCAGCACGAAGTCTGGGTTATATAAGAAACTCAAAGAAAACTCACAGAACTGACCACCCTGGGTATTCCTTGAGTCCTGCAGTACCTAGCTGGTCAGCCTTTTCTCTAACTTACAAATTCTTGTGTTTGTTTTATATATAATGGTTAATGTAAGATACAAGTAAACACATAGCTTGTTTACTCTTTTACCTTTTTTTACAATTCTTAGAGGAATGTGGAAAAGTTCTACTTTTTTTTCTGAAGTGGAAGTTATATATTAATTTCTTGTATGGTTGAGATCTTGCCTCCCCACACCAATCTCATGTCAAAATATAATCAGCAGTATTGGAGGTGGGGCCCGATGGGAAGCGATTAGTTCATGGGGGCAATTTCTCATGAATGATTTAGCACCATCCCCTTGGTGCTGTTCTCGAGACAGGGAGTTCTCATGAGATCTGCTTGTTTAAAAGTGTATAGCACCTCCTTCCTCTCTCTCTCTCTTGTTTCTGCCCCTGCCATATAAGACACTTGCTCTTCCTTTGCCTTACACCGTGATTGAAAGCTTTCTGAGACATCTGCAGAGGCAGAAGCACTCATGCTTTCTGTACGGACTGCAGAGCTGTGAGCCAGTTAAACCTCTTTTCTTTATAAATTACCCAGTCTCAGGTATTTATAGCAATGTGAGAATGAACTAATACACTTTGTAAAATCGATTTTTAAAAGCTTATTTATTTATTATTTTTGAACTTTTAGGTTTGGGGAAACGTGAAAGTTTGTTACACTGGTAAACTCATGTCATAGGGATTTGTTGTACAGATTATTTCATCACCACATATTAAGCCCCAATTTCTGCTCCTCTCCATCCTCCCACCCTCCAGGCTCAAGTAGACCCCAGTGTCTGTTGTTTCCTTCTTTGTGCTCATAAGTTCTCATCATTTAACTCCCACTTGTAAGTGAGAACATGCCCTACTTGGCTTTCTGTTCCTGCTTTAGTTTGCTAAGGATAATATCCTCCAGCTCCATCCAGGTTCCTGCAAAAGACATAATCTCATTCTTTTTTATGGCTGCATAGTATTCCATGGCATATATGTACCACATTTTCTTTATCAAATTGGTCATTGATGTGCACGTTGATCCATGTGTCTGCTATTGTGAGCAGTGCTGCAGTGAACATTTGTGTACATGTATCTTTATGGTAGAATGATTTACACTCTTCTGGGGATATACCCAGTAATGGGATTACTTAGTAGTTCTAAGTAATTCTTAGTAGAATGATTTACACTCCTCTGGGGGTATACCCAGTAATGGGTTACTTAGTAGTTCTGCTTTTAGCTCGTTGAGGAATCACCATACTGTCTTCCATAATGGTTGAACTAATTTTCACTCCCACCAGGTGTTCCCTTTTCTCCACAACCTTGACATCATCTGTTATTTTTTGACCTTTTAATAATAAACATTCTGACTGGATTGAGATGGTATCTCATTGTGGTTTTGATTGGCATTTCTTCAATAATCAGTGATATTCAGCTTTTTTTTCATGTGCTTGTTGGCTGCATGGATGTCTTCTTTTGAAAAGTGTCTGTTTATGTCATTTGCCCACTTTTTGATGGGGTTGTTTGTTTTTCTCTTGTAAATTTATTTAAGTTCCTTATGGATGCTAGATATTAGACCTTTGTCACACACATAGTTTGCAGAAATTTTTCTCCCATTCTGTAGGTTGTCTGTTTACTGTGTTGATGGTTTCTTTATGCTGTGCAGAAGTTCTTAAGTTCAAGTTTAAATCTTACTTGTCAATTTTTGCTCTTTTCTGTTGCTTTTCGTGTCTTTGTCACAAATGAAATTTTTGCCTGTTCCTATGTGTAGGATGGTATTGCCTATGTTATCTTCCAGGATTTTTATAGTTTTAGGTTTTACATTTTAGTCTTTACTCCATCTTTAGTTGATTTTTGTATATGGTGTAAGGAAGGGGTCCAGTTTCAGTCTTCTGCATATGGCTACCCAGTTATCCCAGCACCATTTATTGAATAGGAAGTCCTTTTTTTATTGGTTGTTTTTGTCAGCTTTGTCAAAGGTCAGATGGTTATAGGTGTGCAGCCTTATTTCTGGGCGTTCTGTTCTGTTCCATTTGTCTCTGTGCCTGTTTTTTACCAGTACCATGCTGTTTTTGTTACTATAGTCCTGTAGTATAGTTTGAAGTCAGGTAGCATAATGCCTTCAGTTTTGTTCTTTTTACTTAGGACTGCCTTGGCTATTCAGGCTCTTTTTCATTTCATATGAATTTTAAAATAGTTTTGTCTAGTTCTGTGAAGAATGTCATTGTTAATTTGATAGGAATAGCATTGAATCTGTAAATTACTTTGGGCAGTATGGCCATTTAAATGATATTGATTCCTGCTATCCATGAGTATGGAATGTTTTTCCACTTGTTTGTGTCTTCTCTGATTTCTTTCTTTGAGTTTTGTAATTCTCATTGTAGAGTTCTTTCATCTCCCTCCTTGGCTGTATACCTACGTATTTTATTCTTTTTGTGGCAAGTGTGAATAGGGTTGCCTTCTGATTTGACTCTCTGCTTGGCTCTTCTTTGAATAAAGGAGTGTTAGTGATTTTTGTACATTGATTTGTATCCTGTAACTTTGCTGAAGATGTTTACCAGCTGAAGGAGCTTTGGTGCCAAAACTATGGGGTTTTTTCTAGATGTAGAATCATGTCATCTGCAAACAGGGATAGTTTGACTTTCTCTCTTCCTATGTGAATGCCCCTTGTTTCTCTTGCCTAATTGCTCCAACTAGGACTTCCAGTACTTCTAATGTGTTTAATAGAAGTGGTGAGAGAGGGCATCGTTGTCTTGTGCTGATTTTCAAGGGTAATACTTAGTTTATTGAGAGTTTTTAACATAAAGGGGTGTTGAATTTAATTGAAAGCTTTTTCTTTGTTACTCAGGTAATCATGCAGTTTTTGTTTTTAGTTCTGTTTATGTGATGAATCACATTTATTAATTTGCATATGTTGAACTAACCTTGCTACCTGGGGATGAAGCATATTTTATTGAGGTGGAATAACTTTTTGATGTGCTACTGGATTCAGTTTGCAAATATTTTGTAATTTTTGCATCACTGTTTAATCAACGATATTGGCCTGCAGTTTTTTTGTTGTTGTGTCTCTGCCAGGTTTTGGTATCAGGATGATTCTGGCCTCTTATAATGAGTTTGGGAGGAGTCCTTCCTCCTCAATTTTTTAGAATAGTTTCTTCAGGAATAGTACCAGCTGTTCTTTGTACATCTGGTAGAATCCATCTGTGACTCCTTCAGGTCCTGGGCTTGTTTTTAGTTGGGAGCCTATTTATTCCGGATTCAATTTTGAAGCTTGGTTTTGTTCCATTTAGGGAATCAATTTCTTCCTGCTTCAGTCTTGGGAAGGTGTGTGTGTCCAGGAATTTATCCATCTCTTCTAGGTTTTCTAATTTGTGTGCATAGAGGTGTTTTAGTAGTTTCTATTGGTTATTTTTACTTCTCTGGGGTCAGTGGTAATGATGATTCCCTTTATCACTTCTAATTGTGTTTATTTGAATTTTCTCTATACATTATTAGTCTGCCTAGTGGCTTATCTATCTTACTAATTGTTTCAAAAAAAATCTATTTCTGGATTTGTTTGTCTTTTGAATGGTTTTTCTTGTCTCTGTTGCCTTCAGTTTAGCTCTGATTTTGTTTATGTTTTGTCTTCTGCTAACTTTTGTGTTGATTTCTTCTTGCTTCTCTAATTCTTTCTGTTGTGATATTAGGTTGTTAATTTGATATATTTCTAACTTTATGATGTGGGTATTTAGGGCTATGAATTTCCCTCTTAACACTGCCTTAGCTGTGTCCCAGATATTCTGGCATGTTGTATCTTTGTTTTCATTAATTTCAAAGAACTTCTTGATTTCTGCCTTAATTTAATGGTTTATCTAAAAGTCATCCAGGAGTATGTTGTTTAATTTCCATGTAATTGTATGCTTTTGAGCAAGTTTCTTAGTCTTAACTTCTGTTTTTATTGCACTGTGGTTTGAGAGTGTGTTTAGTATGATTTCAGTTTTTTTGCATTTGCTGAGGATAATGTTCAACTATGTGATCAATTTTAGAGTATGTGCCATGTGGCAAGGAGAAGAGGGTAGAAAATTCTGTAGAGATCCATCAGATCCATTTGGTCCACTGTTGCATTCGGATCCTGAATATCTTTGTTAATTTTCTGCCTCAATGATCTGTCTAATTCTGTCAATGGATTGTTGAAGTCTTCCACTATTATTGCAGGTGAGTCTATGTCTCTTTTTAGGTCTCTAAGAACTTGCTTTATGAATTTGGGTCCTCCTATGTTGGCTGCATATATATTTAGGTTAGTTAAGTCTTGTTGAATTGAACCCTTTACCATTATGTAATGTCTTTCTTTGTGTTTTTTAATCTTTAAATTAGGATTGCAACCCCTGCTCTTTTCTCTTTTCCATTTGCTTGTTAGTTTTTCCTTCATTTCTTTATTTTGAGCCTATGGATATCATCACTTATGAGATGAGTCTCCTGAAGATGGCATACCATTGAGTCTTTTTTTTTTTAATCCAGCTTGCCATTCTCTGTGCCTTTGAAGTGGGGTATTTAGCACATTTACATTCAGGGTTAGTATTAATATGTGTGGATTTGATCCTGTTATTGCAGTGTTAGCTCATTATTATGTTGGCTTGTTTGTGTGTCTGATTTATAGTGACACTGGTCTGTGTATTTTTGTATCGGCTTATAGCAGTCTTTCATTGCTGTTTAGTGCTCCTTTATAAATGTTTATTTAAAAAGACGTCAAACTCCTGCAATTGTGATGAAACACCCTAGAAATAAATAAATTCAAAACAATTGAATTTATTTGCTTTTTAAAAAATAACTGATCTCTAATAGCTATCTGCTATTACTCTGCTTCAGTGGTAATTTCATGTTTCTCAGTGTAAAAGCATCATCAATAATTATTCAGTCATTTCTCCAAATAGCATTTACTATGTTAATAGTTTTGTTTCTCTATGAAGAAATAATAAATAGTCATACACACACAAACACATACATACCCACATACAGTTATACTTGAATACTTTTGTTTCTGGGAGAATTGCTGGGGAAAAGGCTAAATATTTTAATTTTAATGGATATGTTTAGACTGCTTTCCAAAAAGGCTGTAATAGAATAATTCGCCTTTCCTCCACCAATTTAGAAGTAGCCTTTTCTCTGCCAACAGTACATCTTAATTAGAGTTTAAATTTGTACTTATATGATTGGTATAAAATTATATCTTTGTATTACTTAATTTTTATTTCTTTAACCTTTAGAGAGTATGAACCTCTTTTCTTATTTCTTGGCCGTGTGGATTCATTCAATTGTGGATTGCCTATTTATGACCTTTGCCTATATTTTTCTATTGGGTTGCTTATCCCCTTGTTCATTTATAAAATCTCTTTATAAATCCTCTGTTTGTACTCTGAATTGAATATATCCTTTTCAAGTCTGTTATTTGTCTCTTGATTTGTTTACTTGTTTATCTTTTTTTAAATAGCCTCTGGGTTTTCATTCTTAACTAAGATGTCCTTTTCCTTTAAATAGTACATGTAGTTTTTAAGATTTCTTTTTGCAAAATTTTTATTGTTTTTGGCTTTTCAAGATAGTTATCTTATCCACCTGGAATTTATTTGTGTATACAGTGTAAGATTGTGTCTAGTTTTCTTTTAAATGGATATTCAGTTGTGCAAGCATCACTTACTATTTTCCCAGTAAATTGAAATATAGACAGTCCTATACTTATGATTTGACTTATAAATTTTTGACTTTATGATAGTGTACATACATACAATACTGTACTTTGAATTTTGAATCTTTTCCTGGACTAGCAATATGCAGTAGGATACTCTCTCATAATGCTACTTAACAGCAGCAAACTGTAGCTTCCACTTAGCCATATGATCATGAGAGTTAAAACTGATCCTCTAAGGTTTACTGTTTTGCTACGTTATTTTGCCCAGCTATAAGCTAATGTAAGTGTTCTGAGTAT
This sequence comes from Cacajao melanocephalus, assembly GCA_963573385.1. Classification (NCBI taxonomy): domain Eukaryota; kingdom Metazoa; phylum Chordata; class Mammalia; order Primates; family Pitheciidae; genus Cacajao; species Cacajao melanocephalus. Next base: position 57,539 of record CAUYLG010035074.1, read on the forward strand.
GCTTAAGGTGGGTTAGGCTAAGCCATGATGTTAGTTACATTAAATGCATTTTCAAATTAAGGATGTTTTCAGTATATGATAGGTTTATCAGGATGTAATCCTATAAGATGTCAACAAGCATTGGTATTGATGGATTTTCTATTCTCTTCTAGTTTGTCTATTCCTATGCCAATATATATTGATTTTATTACATTGGCAGTATGATACATGCCAACACACATAAACACACATACACATGGAGTGGTGAAAATACTGTTATGAGACTGTTTTGAGTTTGACTATAGTAATTAAGAATGGAGTTGCTTCTCAGTGTTAAGTCTCCAATTAAAATGGTGTGTGTGTACATAAATAAATTTTTTGACACAGAATCTCACTCCGTCACTCAGGCTGGAATGCAGTAGCGTGATCTCAGCTAACTCTACCCTCCACCTCCTGGGCTCAAGCAATTCTTATGCCTCAGCTTCCCAAGTAGTTGGGATTACAGGCATGCGCCACCACGCTCAGCTAATATTTGTATTTTTAGTAGAGGCAGGGTTTTCCCATTTTGCCTAGGCTGGTCTTGAACTCCTGGCCTAAAGTGATCTACCTGCCTCGGCCTCCCAAAGTGCTGGGATTACAGGCGTGAGCCACTGCTCCCAGCCCTAAAATGGGATTTAATAAAAAGCCCAATGGATTTCTGTCTATTAATAAGTACTCAATGTTGCCAGATCAGATTTCACCTTTGTAAAATATTGAAAAATAAATGTATACCATTTAGTGAGAGCCAGTTTTTTTTTTAATAGATGAGAAACTTGTTACTGTTCTGTTAACTTACTTTCCTAATATTATTTAGCTATTATATGGTAAAGTTAGGATTACAACATTAAATTGAAATTCTGTAGGCCAGGTGCAGTGACTCATACCTGTAATCCCAGCACTTTCAGAGGCCAAGGCGGGATTATCACCTGAGGTCAGGGGTTCGATACCAGCCTGACCAACATGGAGAAACCCCATCTCTACTAAAAATACAAAATTAACCAGGTGTGGTGGTGCATGCCTGTAGTCCCAGCTACTCAGGAGGCTGAGGCAGGAGAATCACTTGAACCCAGGAGGCGGAGTTTGCAGTGAGCCCAGATCATGTCATTGTACGTAGCCTGGGCAACAAGAGCCAAACTCCGTCTCAAAAAAAAAAACAAAAAAAAAAAAACTGAAGGTCTTTTTATTGTGCCAAAATGAAATATTTGATGAAAAATACTTTGAAAATAATGGTGTATAACAAATTGATATGATGGCTATATCGTGATCCTCTGCACAACAGTAGCATCTCTGAGTTTTGTTTAGAAACAACTCAATGGTTTTTGTACAATAAAACTTATAGCTAATTATTTATAACAAAACAATTCTATTTTGATGTTTCCTTTCAGGATGTGATCTATGAATAAAATGTTAGGAATTCATTTTGTTCTTTAAAAATCTCAATAATTGGTTCTTTTAAACATTTTTTAGAACAGAAGAAAGTTAAAAAACCAAAACTTGAATTTCCTGTATACACACCCTTAGAAAGTGCATATATTCAGTCTTATGATCATGGAACTTCCATAGAAGAAATTGAGGAACAAGTGGATGATTGGTTGGAAAACAGGAACCGAACACAGAAAAAACAGGTAAATAAACATCATAAAACTTGTTTTTTTTATTATTATTTTTTTAATGCATATATTTTATTGCACTTTAGATTCTGGGGTACATGCGCAGAATATGCGGGATTATTGCATAGGTACATACATGGCAATGTGGTTTGCTGCCTCCATCCCCCTGTCACCTATATCTGGCATTTCTCCCCATATTATCCCTCCACAACCTCCCTATCCCCTGCTGTCCTTCCCCTATTCCCCCTCAGCAGACCCCAGTGTGTGATGCTTCCGTCCCTGTGTCCATGTGTTCTCATTTTTCAACACCTGCCTATAAGTGAGAACATGCAGTGTTTGATTTTCTGTTCTTGTGTGAGTTTGCTGAGAATGATGGTTTCCAGATTCATCCATGTCCCTACAAAGAACACAAACTCATCGTTTTTTATTGCTGCATAGTATTCCATGGTGTATGTGTGCCACATTTTCCCTGTCCAGTCTATCATCGACGGGCATTTGGGTTGGTTCCAGGTCTTTCTATTGTAAACAGTGCTGCAGTAAACATACGTGTGCATATGTCTTTATAATAGAACGATCTGTAATCCTTTGAATATATACCCAGTAATGGGATTGCTGGGTCAAATGGAATTTCAATTTCTAGGACCTTGAGGAATCGCCACACTGTCTTCCACAATGGTTGAACTAATTTACGCTCCCACCAACAGTGTAAAAGTGTTCCTGTTTCTCCAGATCTTCTCTAGCATCTGTCGTCTCCAGATTTTTTAATGATCGCCATTCTAACTGGCATGAGATGGTATCTCAATGTGGTTTTCATTTGCATTTCTCTAATGACCAGTGATGATGAGCATTTTTTCATATGTTTGTTGGCCTCATAAATGTCTTCTGTTGA
>CAUYLG010035075.1:0-15184 GCA_963573385.1 Cacajao melanocephalus
TTTTATTTTTATCTTATTGATTATTCTTTTTTTTTTTTTTTTTTTTTTTTGATATGGAGTCTCACTCTGTCGCCCAGGCTGGAGTGCAGCGGCACAATCTTGGCTCACTGCAACCTCCCGGGTTCAAGCAATTTTCCTGCCTCAGCCTCCTGAGCAGCTGGGACTACAGGCGCATGCCACCACACCCGGCTAATTTTTTTTTATTTTTAGTAGAGACGGGGGTTTCACCAAGTTGGCCAGGCTGGTCTCAAACTCCTGACCTCAGGTGATCTGCCCAGCTCAAGCTCCCAAAGTGCTGGGATTATAGGTGTGAGCCACCGTGGCTGACCAGCCATTTCAATCTTTTAAGAAAATGTGGTTCTCCCTTCCCTGCCCTCAGCTACCACTTTATCTGTTTGCTACAACTCTGTCTGTTTCCAGCCCTCCTCTGTGCCTTCTGGACAGTGGCCCTCTCTTGCTCTCCTCCCATGTGCTCCCTAATCTGGGGCAATCTGGAATTGGTCACACCCCTGTTTCACTTAAACTGCTCTCTCCACAAATATCTGGATTTGGTCACACCCTTGTTTCACTTAAACTGCTCTCTCCACAAATATCCTGCCAAATGCCAACTGCAAGAGACACTCTGCATTCCTTTTTTTTTTTTAGGCAGGGTCTTACTCTGTCACCCAGGCTGGAGTGGCAGGATCATGGCTCACTGCAGCCTTGACCTCCCAGGCTCAGGTGACCCTACCACGTCAGCCTCCTGGGTAGCTGGGACTACAGGTGTATGCCATCACTCCCAGCTAGTTTATTATTATTATTTTTTGTAGAGATCAGGTTTCACCATGTTGCTCAGGCTGGTCTGAAACTCCTGGGCTCAAGCAATCTGGCCACCTCAACCTCCCAAAATGTTGGGATTTGCAACTCTACAAAGGAGAGCCATTGTACCTGCTCCCCTTTTTTTGTCCTATCTGCAGCATTTCACACTGCTCACCTCTCCCTTCCTGAAGGCTCTCCCTGGGTTTCTGGGACATGACTCTATCCTAGTTCTTATTCTTCATCTGATAGCTGCTTCTTGGTCTTCTTTGCTGGCTCCTCAAGCTGCCCAGTAAATGTGTGTGTTCTGCAAGCGTTCACTCTTAGTCCATCTTTCTTCTCATTCTTCATGCTCTTCAAGCTGACCTCAGTCATCCCATGATGGTTAACCACCCTTACATGCTGATGACCTCCAAGTCTCTCCTTTTCAGCCGTATCTGCTCTCCAATCTTCTAGACGAGTGCTGTGCAATAGAACTTGCTGTAATGATGACAATGTTCTGTAAACTGAGCTGCCCAATATGGTAGCCACTAGCCACATATGGCTACTGAGCACTTGAAATGTGGCTAATGGCCAGGCATGTGCCTATAATCTCAGCACTTTGGGAGGTTGAGGTGAGAGGATTGCTTGAGCCCAGGAGTACAGCCTGGGCAACATAGTAAGATCTCATCTCTATATAAGAAAGACAGAGAGAGAAGGAGAGAGAGAAGAAGAGAAGAGAGAGAGAGAAGAAGAAGAGAAGAGAAAAGAAGAGAAGAGAGGAAAAGAAAAGAAAAAAGAAAATAGATTAGTGTGTTTAAGGAACTGAGTTTTAGATGTTATTTAATTTGAATTTTAATAGGTACAGGGCCAGGTGCAGTGGCTCACACCTGTAATCCCAGAACTCTGGGAGGCCAAAGCAGGTGGATCACGAGGTCAAGAGTTCAAGACCAGCTGGCCAACATGGTGAAACCCTGTCTCTACTAAAAATACAAAAATTAGCTGGGTGCAGCAGTGGATGCTTGTGATCCCAGCTACTCAGGAGGCTGAGGCAGGAGAACTGCTTCAACTCAGGAGGCAGAGGTTGCAGTGAGCCAAGATCACGCCATTGCACTCCGGCCCAGGAGACAGAGCAAGGCTCTGTCTCAAAGAAAATGAAAAAATTAAAAATTAAAAAAAAAAAAAAGCTACAAGTGGCTAGTGGCTACTGTATTGGATAATACAGATATAGACCTACATTGCTAACTGCCTGTGGACATCTTAATGATGTCCAAACTGAGCTTATTAGCATCACTCTCCCTTACCTTCACCATCATGCTCTTGAGCAAAATGAAAACCTTCTCTTTCTCTTAATTTCCCTTCCCAAATTGACAGCATCAACACTCATGCCTTTACCCAAAGCCTAAACTTCCAGAGTCCCAGGCTCTTCCTTTTCACTCATCTCCTATAATTATGTGACCAATTTTTCCTCCTAAATTTCTTGCAGCTCTATCCTTGCCTTTCCAAACCTTCTCAGAGGCTTGAGTTCAGAATCAAAGCTTCTCTGCCAGGCTATTACCAATTCCCCGCACCCAGCCTCCTTCAAGCCACCAGCAGACGTCTGAGCTGGATAGCTTTCCTTTTCTTCTCCAGATGTTCTCTCCGTCTCCAGCCTCTCCATCCTGATGCCCTGGGAGCTGACTTCTGTAGACTCTGTCACCTGGACTTCTTTGCCCTTGGACTTCCAACTGGGTCGGGAGATTGGAGGGTGGGAAGAGGTTGGCATATCTAGCCACTGAGCTCCCAGAGTTGCCAGCAACTGCCTTCCTCTACCAAAGCCCACGTCCATCAGGTGGCCACTCCTACAGCTATGGGATTCTGGTTCTCACTCTTTTCTCTTGCTGCTTCAAGCCTAGATGCAGTAAGAGTTCCCTGCTGTTGCTTCTGCTGGGGCACTAAACCATCCTTTGTTGTTTCCCTAATCACTTCTCAATCCCCCTGACCCCACTTTTTTTTTTTTTTTTTTTTTTTGAGACGGCATCTCGATGTTGCCCAGGCTAGAATGCTGTTGCACAGTCATGGCTCACTGTAGCTTCGACCCCCTGGAGTCAAGTGATCCTTCCAACTCAGTCTCCCAAGTAGCTGGGACGACAGGTATGTGCCATAACACCCAGCTAAGTTTGTGTGCATGTGTGTGTGTTTGTTTGTTTTTTAATTTTTAGAGATGAGGTTCTCACTATCTTTCCCAGGCTGGCCTCAAACTCCTGGGCTCAAGCAATCCTCCCATCTTGGCCTTCCCAAGTTAGAATTACAGGTGTCAGCCACGTTGCCCAGCCCTTCTCAATCCTCTATACGTGGTCCATTTATTAAACTCTTCTTGGTTACCCAGATTGAGTGAGTTATCCGTTTCTTCTGGGACTTGATTGATACTTCCAAGCCTTGAAATGTCTCCTCAACACCACAGGAGGTAAATAAAGTCTGTGCTTCTTTGAAGAGCACCTGAAGCCATTTATGATCTGTATCCTGCCTGCTCTTTCCACTTCATTTCCCACCTCTGCTTCTTTTGCACTTTATAGTCCTGTGATGCCAGGTTGCTTATGATGCCTGGAATGGGTCCTATTGTTTCCCACCTCCATGCCTATGCCTGCCAAACTCTTGCTTAACCTTTAAAATCCTTCTCCAGATGTCACCTGCCCTGTGAAGTCCCCCAGGCCTTCCTTTCTACTTCTGCTATATTTTGTAGATATTTCCATTGTTTCTGACATCATGATATATTATAATTTCTTGTTTAGGTCTATATTATCTTTTCTGTCCATAGAGTGTCTCTCAAGGTAAGGACTAGGCCAGATGTGGTGGCTTACACCTGTAATCCTAGTGCTGAGGCAGAAGGTTCACTTGAGGCCAGGAGTTCAAGACTAACATCAGCAACATAGTGAGATTCCACCTCTACAATAACATTAGCTGGGCAGGGTGTCACACACCTGCAGTCCCAGCTACTCAGGAAGCCAAAACAGGAGGAGCCCAAGAGGTTGAGGCTACAGAGCTACAGTAAGCCATAATCACACCACCGCACTCTAGCCCAGGAGCAGAGTGAGATCTTATCTCTTAAAAAAAAAAAAAGTAAGGAGATATATATTTAAAGTAATATAAATAAATATAATATAAATTGCCTTAAATAAATATATATATATCCTTACCTTTTTATACCTTATCTTTTAAAAATATGTATATACCCCTACCTTTTATAAATTACCATATATGTGTGTGTGTGTGTGTGTGTGTGTGTGTGTGTGTGTATGTGTGTGTGTAATATAGCTAGCAGGTAACAGAGTGAGACCTTGTCTCTTTAAAAAATTATATTTTATGAATAAATAAAATATTTTATTTATTGATGCAGGCATTCTAGGGGCTAGATAGCTAAATATATCAGTAGTGACCCCTTTCTACAAGCACTATGAGGGAAGTACTATTGTCTCTGTCTTAGAGGATGCCCAAAAGGCCAAGGTTACAGTGATGTGCCAGGTTCAGAAAACTGGCAAGAAGTTTGGATTTGATGTCAAACCAAATCCTTCTAGCTCCACAGTTCGTACTTTTGGCCACAGTTTTATGTTGCTGTGGGTCTTGCCAAGAATAGTTTTATAAACCTGGCATTACGGGTTAAATTGTGACCCCCCCCACACACACTCACAAAAGGATACGTTGAAGTCCTGACATCTACTGCTTTAGAATGGGCCTTTTTTTTTGGAAAGAAGTTCTTTAAGAAGTAATCAAGTTAAAATGAGGTCAAGGGCTGAGTGCAGCAGCTCATACCTACAGTCCCAGCACTTTTGGAGGAGGCTACAACAGGAGGCTTGCTTCAGCCTAGGAGTTTGAGACCAGCCAGGGCAATACAGTGAGACACTATCTCAATTATATTTATAAATATATATACATTTATATTTTAAATATATATATACATATATGTATATATTGTTATATATTTTAATATATATTTTGTAGTTTAAATATATTTTATTTAACATATGTATACAATATATATTATACAAAGCTGGAAGCATCAAGCTACCTGACTTCAAACTATACTACAAGACTACAGTAATCAAAACAGCATGATACTTGTACTAAAACAGAGATATAGACCAATGGAACAGAACAGAGGCCTCAGAAGCAACGCCACACATCTACAACCATCTGATCTTTGATAAATCAGACAAAAACAAGCAATAGGGAAAGGATTCCCTGTTTAATAAATGGTGTTGGGAAAACTAGCTAGCCATATGCAGGAAGCTGAAACTGGACTCCTTCCTTACACCTTATACAAAAAAAAAAAAAAAAAAAAAAAAAACTCCAGATGGATTAAAGATTTAAACATTAAGAACTAACACCATAAAAACTCTAGAAGAAAACCTAGGCAAAACCACTCAGGACATAGGCATAGGCAAGGACTTCATGACTAAAACACCAAAAGCAATGGCAACAAAAGCCAAAATAGACAAATGGGACGTAATTAAACTTAAGAGCTTCTGTACAGCAAAAGAAACAATCATTAGAGTAAACCTACAGAATGAGAACCAACAGAATGGGAACCAACAGAATGGGAAAAAAATTTTTGCAATCTACCCATCAGACAAAGGGCTGATATCCAGAATCTGTGAAGAACTAAAACAGATTTACAAGAAAAAAACAAACAAACCCATTCAAAAGTAGGTGAAGGATATGAACAGACACTTTTCAAAAGAAGACAAATATGCGGCCAATAAACATATAAAAAATGTTCATCATCACTGGTCATTAGAGAAATGCAAATCAAAACCACATTGAGATACCTTCTCATGCCAGTTAGAATGGCGATCATTAAAAAATCTGGAGACAACAGATGCTGGAGAGGATGTGGAGAAAAAGGAATACCTTTACACTGTTGGTGGGAGTGTAAATTAGTTCAACCATTATAGAAGACAGTGTGGCGATTCCACAAGGATCTAGAAACAGAAATTCCATTTGACCCAGCAATCCCATTACTGGGTATATACCCAAAGGATTATAAATCATTCTATCATAAAGACACATGCACACATATGTTCATTGCAGTGCTGTTTACCATAGCAAAGACCTGGAACCAACCCAAATGCCCATCAATGATAGACTGGACAAAATAAAATGTGTCACATATACATCATGGAATACTATGCAGCCATAGAAAATGATGAGTTCGTGTCCTTTGTAGAGGCATGGATGAACCTAGAAACCATCATTCTCAGCAAACTGACACAAGAACAGAAAACCAAACACCGAAGTTTTCATTCATAGGCAGGTGATGAACAATGAGAACACTTGGGCACAGGGAAGGGAACACTCACTCACAGGGCTAGGTACGGCGGGGAAGGGAGGTGGGGAGGGACAGTGGGGAGTGGAGCAGGGAGGATGAGGAGGGATAACACCGGGAGAAATGCCTGCCTGATGTAGGTGATGGGGGGCGGGGGGAATGGAGACAGTTAAACCACCATGGCATGTATGTACCTATGCAACAATCCTGCAGGATGCAGGACATGCACATGTACCCCAGAGCCCAAATACAATTAAAAAAAAAAAAAACAGAAAATAAAAAATATGAAAAAAAATATTTCATTTAATATATGTATATAATATACATTATAAAATATAAATATATATTATATATTCATATATTATATATTTAATATTTATATATCATCGAGATATATTAAATTTATATATCTCGATGATATATAAATATTAAATATATGAATATATAATATATATTTATATTTTGTCACATATATTTACATATATATTAAATATAAATATATATTATATTTATAATATATCATTTATAGTATATTAAGTATTATATTAATGTGAATATAGTTTATATTGGATTTACAATATATTTATAATATTTAATTTTAAAAATAAATAAAAAATAATAAAATATACACATATATAATGAAAAATAATAAAATGAGGTCAGGGGGCCCTAATCCAATATGATTAGTGTCCTTGTAAAAGGGAAATTTGGACACAGAAATGCAGAGGGAGGGAGATGTGAAGATGCAGGAGGAGACAGCCATGTGACTAGAGAGAGGCCAAGGATGCTGGCCAGCAACCGAAGTTGGAAGAGATGAGAAAGCATTCTCAACCCAGAGCCATCAGAGAGTGCACGGCCCTGCTGACGCCTTGCATTCAGACTTCTAGGCTCCAGAACTGGGAGATAATAAATGTCTGTTGTTTTAAGCCTCTCAGCTTTTGGTTATTTGTTATGGCAGCCCCAGAAAATGCATAAATCTGGGGAAGCTCAAGTCCCTCCTGGCTGGGAAGCTGGGGGTGTTGGGATCCTAACTGCATGTGGAGTCTTCCCAGGGCTCTACTGGGAGTGCCAAGTGGATCCTGGCAGTCACTGAGTAGGCTTCTTTGTGTCATTTTGCTCCAGCATTGACCTGACAACTCAACAATTATTTTTCCTTTTCTTTTTTTCTTAGAGACAGACACTTGCTATGCTGCCCAGGCTGGTCTTAAACTCCTGGGCTCTGGCTCTGCATATTCTCAGGGCAATTAAAAAAAGAAAAATAGTGGCAGTCACCGATATTATTTTTTGATGTTTTTTGTTTTGTTTTGTTTTGTTTTGTTGTTTTGTTTGTTTGTTTGAGACAGAATTTTGCTCTGTCACCCAGGCTGGAGTGCAGTGGTGCGATCTCGGCTCACTGCAGCCTCCACCTTCCAGGTTCAAGCAATTCTCCTGCCTCAGCCTCCCAAGTAGCTGGGATTACAGGCATGCACCACCACACTCATCTAATTTTTTAATGTTTAGTAGAGACAGGATTTCACCATGTTGGCCAAGCTGGTCTTGAACTCCTGACCTCAGGTAATCTGCCCGCCTTGGCCTTCCAAAGTGCTGGGATTACAGGCACGAGCCACCACACTAGGCTGCAGTCAGTGATTTTAAATTGTGCTTCCAACTGGCTCTGGTGACCCCATAAGTCTGTGACATGCAGTAATTTGTAAACCTGAGCCTCCCGCCCCAAGGATGTGATCCTCAGCATGCTCAAATCCCCAGCTCCCAGCACAGGGCCTAACACCCCATGGGCCTCCAGTGCCGGGCACTGAGTCAGTGAATTCTGCTCAGCGAAGGCACCAGGAGTCCGTGGAGAGTACGGGATCTCAAAGGGTGTCAAGCAGCTTGGTAGAGCTTTTGTCCCATTTCCACAGGACAGCCCCCAGGACATAGTCCAGTTTCATGCCAGGTCAAAACAACCAAGTCAAGTTTCAGGATGCCCTAGAGGGTTCTGCTGACTGTGTCCCAGGGTGAGTCACTGCTCCAGGGAGAGAGGCGGGCTGGGACTCAAGTGCCTGTGCTCTTTCTTTCTTCTTCTGTCTTTCCAGGAAGTCCTTGGAACATGATGTAAAAGCAGCACTTTCCATCCAGCCTGGACATCCTGCTTCCAGATGCAGGAGGCAGAGCAGGCCACCAGGATCACATTTAAGTGGCTATGGCCACGATGTTCCAATTTGAAACCTGGACTCCAGCAACTTCCATACTCATCCCTTGCTCTCAGCCCTCTCCCTCCCCTGTCCAGATCCTCAGGATGATCTGAAAAACATATTACGCTTTTCTTCCTTGCTAGATGTCAACACGTTGGAAGGCAGGGACCTTGCTATATTCATCCTTAGGGCTTTGGGTTCTGCTGTAGTCAAGGCTCAATAAATGTTGGGTAAAGGCCAGGTGCGGTGACTCATGCCTGTAATCCTAGCACTTTGAGAGGCTGAGGTGGGCGGATCACCTGAGATCGGGAGTTTGAGACCAGCCTGACCAACGTGGAGAAACCCACCTCTACTAAAAATACAAAATTAGCCAGGCATGGTGGAATGCCTGTAGTCCCAGCTCCTCGGGAAGCTGAGGCAGGAGAATCGCCTGAACCCGGGAGGCAGAGGATGTGGTGAGCAAAGATCACGCCATTGCACTCCAGACTGGGCAACAGAGTGAGACTCCATCTCAAAAAAAAAAAAAAAAAAAAGTTGGGTAAAATTAATTTTAAAAACAACTGGTGGCTGGGCGCAATGGCTGATTCCCTGTAATCCCAGCACTTTGGGAGGCCAAGGCAGGTGGATTGCCTGAAGTCAGGAGTTTGAGGCCAGCCTGGCCAACATGGTGAAATCCCGTCTCTATTAAAAACACAAAAATTAGCCAACCGTGGTAGCAGGCGCCTGTAGTCCCAGCTACTCAGGAGGCTAAGGCAGGAGAATCACTTGAACTTGGAAGGCATAGGTTGCAGTGAGCTGAGATCATGCCATTGCACTCCAGCCTGGAGGACAAGATCAAAACTCTGTCTGAAAAAAAGAAAAAAGAAAAGAAAAAAAAAAAAACTGGTGAGAGTCAGGCATAGTGGTGCTTGCCTGTGGTCCCAGCTACTTGGAAGGCTGAGATGGGAGGATTGCTTGAGCCCCGGAATTTTTTTTTCTGTTTTCTTTTATTATTTATTTGTTTGTTTTTTAACTGAAACAGAATCTTGCTTTGTCATCCAAGCTGGAGTGCAGTGGCGCAATCATAGCTTACTGTAGCCTCAGTCTCCCTGGGCCCAAGTGATCCTCCTTTCTCAGCCTCCTCAATAGCTGGGACTATAGGCATGCACCATCATGCCCTGCTAATTTTTGTATTTTTTCTTGTCTTTTCCTTTCTTTTTTTTTGTTTTTTTAGACAGAGTCTCACTCTGTTACCCAGAGTGGAGTGCAGTGGTGAGATCTCCGCTCACTGCAACCTCCTCCTCCCAGGTTCAAGCAATTCTGCCTCAGGTATGTGAGTAGCTGGGATTACAGGTGTGCACCACCACACCTGGCTAATTTTTGTATTTTTAATAGAGACGAGGTTTCATCATGTTGGTCAGGCTGGTCTAGAACTCCTGACCTTGTGATCCTCCCACCTCAGCCTCCCAAAATGCTGGTATTACAGGTATGAGCCACCACAGAGCCCTGCCTAATTTATTTATTTATTTATTTATTTATTTTGTAGAGACAGGGTTTCATCATGTTGCTCAGGCTGGTCTTGAACTCCTGGCCTCAAATGATCCTTTTGCCTTGGCCACCCAAAGTGCTGGGATTATAGGTGTGAGCCACTGTGCCCTGCCATATTTTTTTTCTTTTTTTATTGGTCTGAGAATATGTAAAGCAAGAGCCCAAGAGTTTAAGGCCAGCCTGGTTACATAGCAAGAGTCTATTTATAAGAAAAAAAGAAAGAAAGAAAATCACTGGGTTGTCAGGTCAATGCTGGAGCAAAATGACACGAAGAAGCCTTCTCGGCTGGGGGTTTGCTGGCCACCCATCCTATCAGGGTCCCACTAGCACCACCCAGCTAGTGATCATCTTAAACAAGGACTCCTCAACTTTGCAGTCTCCACATCCTCTTCTCTCCCAGGTTCTTAAAACTCCAACTTCCAAGAGACAGGAGCTGAAGTGAGCTGATGTTTATGTGGAACATGGCTGATTGTGCTGTTAAGTGAAATAGATGCCAGAGGTTTTTGCAAGTGTCTGACTAATAAAGGGAAGGAACTTTTAATGTCCCCAGGTTCATGGTGAGAGCTGAGCACCCCAGAATGAGCAGACTAGGAGCGTAGAGGACCAAGGAATGTGAGTAACCGCAAGTCAGATCCCGTGGCCCTGCCCCAGCCTCACATTTGGTAGCAGCCTGTTTGGGTAAACCCATCAGTGTGCAGTTCCTCATGGCTCTAGCTAAGAAAACACATTTCTTCATGCAGTGTTGTCTGGGTCTCTGATGGCAGTAGTTCTCTTGTGCCAGGCAAAAGCTTTTAAGATCTTTTCATGTGAAAAGTGTCACAATGCCTCTATCATTCAATCTGTTGAATGACAGAACTGAGCCAGGGGATGCACCCAACCATCAGGCATCTACTGAGTCCTTATTGGGGCCTTTTTTTTTTTTTTTTTTGAGACAGAGTTTGCTCTTGTCGCCCAGGCTGGAGTGCAGTGGTGCAATCTCAACCCACTGCAACCTCCGACTCCCAAGTTCAAGCAATTCTCCTGCCTCAGCCTCCCAGGTAGCTGGGATTACAGGCACTCACCACCGCACCCAGCTAATTTTTGTATTTTTAGTAGAGATGGGGTTTTGCCATGTTGGCCAGGCTGGTCTCAAACTCCTGACCTTGTGATCAACCCACCTCAGCCTCCCAAAGTGCTGGGATTACAGGCAGGAGCCACTGAGCCCAGCCTATTGAAGCCCTTATTATTAGTATTATTTTGAGACAGAGTGTTGCCCAGGCTGAAGTGCAATGTCATGATCTCAGCTCACTGCAACCTCCACCTCCCAGGTTCAAGCAAATCTTGTGCCTCAGCCTCCCGAGTAGCTGGGATCATAGGCGTGCACCACCATACCCAGCTAATTTTGTATTTTTAGTAGACAGGATTTCACCGGTCTCCAACAACCTCAAGTGATCTGCCCGCCTTGGTCTCCCAAAGTGCTGGGATTACAGGTATGAGCCACTGCACCCGGCCAGGGCCTTTATTATTAAGCCCTTGGGAAACCTTGTGGTCCCTCGCTTTCAGGAGGTCATATTCTTGATACTGAACTTAGTGCAGACGCCCAGTTGGCATAGTGCACTACAGCCCAGAACTCCAGGACTCAAGCAATCCTCCTGCCTCAGCCTCCCAAGCAGCTGGGACTACAGGTGCACACCACCGAGCCTGTATGCATGAAAACCGGGCATAGAATCACCCTGGAGGCCAGCTACTGCAAGTACTAAATTGTGTATAGAGACCATGAGCTCCACAGGGGTTCAGATGAAAGGGAGAAAAATGAAAGTTAGAGGACTCAGGGCACATTTGGATTACTATCCAATCAGTTAGATCTTGAGGAAATGTTTTTCCCCATTTCTTTTTCTTCATATTCCTCCCTTCAGCAAAACTTGGAAAGAAAGGAGGATGGAGGACAGAACTCTCATAGTCAGAAGGACAAGAAGGAAACAGGGAAGTATAAGGAAAAGTTTAGAAGCGTTGAGCAGGGCCTGATTCAGAGACAGTGAAGAGTAGATTAACATTGGAAAGAACAAAAAGTTTAGAAATAATGAAGATGAGACCAGGCGTCTTGGCTGACACCTGTAATCCCAGCACTTTGGGAGGCTGATGCAGGCTGATCACTTGAGTTCAGGACTTTTGAGACCAGCCCGGCCAACATGGTGAAACCCTGTCTCTACTTTAAAAAATAGAAAAATTAGCCCAGTGTGGCGGCCCACTCCTGTAATTCCAGCTACTCAGGTAGCTGAAGCAGGAGAATCATTTGGACCCGGGAGGCAGAGGTTCCAGTGAGCTGAGATAACGTCACTGCACTCCAGCCTAGGGTACAGAGCGAGACTCAGTCTCAAAATATAATAATAATAATAATAAGATAAAAGAAGCTGAAGGAAGCAGCAGGCCCATCAAGGAAGGTCCAAAAAGCCAAGAAAACACTTTTTTTTTTAAATTAGCTAGAGTAGAAAGTAAATGTTAAGGCTCTAAGTCTTTTAAAACATGTTCAAAATTCCTGCAGGTTTGTTTAAAGTGGAGGATTTGAGGCTGGGTAATGGATCTGAGGAGTGTGAAAAACTTCTCTAAGGGACATTTGCTTCCATACAAGTAAGTCCTGATGGGGTCAAGGCAATGCCAGGAAATGGACTTTAATAGCTTCCTTATATCAGAGTAGGAAGCACAAGTTGATAAGAAGTATCCCAGCTGGAGGGGGAGCCTCCCCAAAGGAAAGCTGCGATGGGAGATAGTCTGTGTTTACACAGCTCGCCAGCGATGTCTGCGGTTTACACAAACTGTATCCTTGGGCCAGCCTGAAGATAGAACTGCCTGATCCAGAAAAGCCTGGGTTTGGGACCGGTGCCCAGCCAGCTCCAGGAGGAAGCGCCTGCCCAGATCCACCCAACCAGGGGCTCTGAGCTGCTGGGACATGCTGGGGGATGGGGGAGAGGCACAGGGGCTGCCTGCACACTGCTGGTCCCATACTGCAGGCTGGGCAGAGCCATGACAATAGCTTAAGTGTCCCCTTCATGTCCCACATGGGATCACCTGTTTGATTCTTCCAGTTTATTCCAATGAGAAATAAAGAGTTCCTCCTGACATCCCTGCTTCATGACTTTGGTCCACTCAACAAAACCATAATAAAACCTCATGTTTTGTAGACTAATGTGGGGTTCCCCAGTGTTCCCAATATGCCACTCAGTGGTTTGCAGATCTGCGCTGCTTAAAACAGTGGCATGAGTCATGCTTTTATGGGTTTGAATGTGCACCATTCCTTGAGAATGGCCTTGGATGAGTGCATTTTACTGCTCAGGGCTTCAGTTTTTTTCCATCTGAGCAATGGGAAGAAGGCTAATAGATGAGAAGTCATTGAGCAGTGCCCAGCATGCAGCAAGAGCTCATAACAAGTGCCACCATCATCTTATTATCATTGCATTATTATTCCGCGCCTCTGTGTCTTTACCCTATGTGGTTCCCCAGCCCAGAATGCCCTCCTTCCCCTCTGTTGCCTAGGCTGGAATGCAATGGCCCGATCTAGGCCGCCAAGTTCCAGGGATCCTCGGCCTCCCAAGTAGCTGGGACTACAGGTGCATGCCACCATGCCCAGCTAATTTTTGTATTTTTAGTAGAGATGGGGTTTTGCCAAGTTGGCCAGGCTAGTCTCCAACTCCTGACCTCAAGTGATCCACCCGCCTCGGCCTCCCAAAGTACTGGGATTACAGGCATGAGCCACTGTGCCCAGCCTCTTCCTCTGCTTTTGAAACTCATGCCAAGCTCCAGGCTGGTTCTTACTCTCAGGGCCCTGGGCAGATGTCCCTGCCTTCATCATGGCACAGAGCACTTAGCACCATAAGAGCTGAGTGACACATCTGCCTCGCCCAGGTTGACTGCGATCATCTTATAAACTCTTATTCCCAGCATGTAGCCCAGGGCCTGGCACGGGGCAGGCACTCCTCATATGTCTGAACAACACAGTGTTGGGCTTGTTTCACATAACGGAAGCACAGTCCGAGGGTCAGTCGCTGAGGGCCAGAAGCCTGCCTGAGTCCCAAGAGGCTTGCTTTTGACCTGGACTGTCTGAGCACAGAGACTGGACATTGCAGAGACTCAGGGGAGTGGAAGATTAGGGAAGCTGAGGGGGAGGGGAGGAGTGATTTCCCCAGTGGAGTCTTCCTCCATGAGGCACAGAAAAACCAAAATTCGCATTAGAATCAATGCATTTCCCAGGGAAGATGTCGGGGTAAGGAACAGCAAGCCAGAGTGCCCAGGGGTTGCTGCCTCACCTTTTCCCCTCACTTTTGAGTATGAAGCGCCCTTAATTCGACTCCCATTTGGACTCTGCACCGCAAAGAGTTCCCTAGAACAAAGGAGTGTTTCTCAATTATCTCAGAGACGCAGCACAAAGTCCAGGGTCAC
The DNA here is from genome assembly GCA_963573385.1 of Cacajao melanocephalus. Lineage (NCBI taxonomy): Eukaryota > Metazoa > Chordata > Mammalia > Primates > Pitheciidae > Cacajao > Cacajao melanocephalus. The sequence goes on from CAUYLG010035075.1 coordinate 14,188, forward strand.
TGTGATTCAGAGGGTGGGGTGGGCGTTACACATGTTACATTTGCTTTTTAAAAATCCATTAAAAAAATACAGATTCTAGGGTCTGGGTTCAGTTATCTGTCTTACGGAGTCATGTCCTAAGCAGCAGAATGACCCCGGTTCCTTGAACTTTACAGGGTCCACCCAGTCTCCCAAACTTCCTGCCCTCTCTGCCTCTTTCCTCATCCTATCTCTTTTTTTTTTTCATTTTTGAGATGGAGTTTCACTCTTGTTGCCCAGGCTAGAGTGCAATCTCAGTTCACTGCAACCTCTGCCTCCTGGGTTCAAGTGATTCTCTTGCCTCAGCCTCCTGAATAGCTGGGATTACAGGCATCTGCCACCATGCCTGGCTAATTTTGTGTTTTTAGTAGAGACGAGGTTTCTCCATGTTGGTCAGGCTGGTCTCGAACTACCAACCTCAGATGATCTGCTCGCCTCAGCCTCCCAAAGTGCTGGGATTACAGGCATGAGCCACTGCTCCTGGCTCCTCGTCCTATCTCTAAAGAGTCTGGATGGTTTCTAAGTCCTTTGGAGTATGGCTTTGTAAAGTCTCTGAATGGTTCTATTGGCTCACATGCTAGCCAGGTGCTTTACTCACATACCTGAATCACCACAGCTATCTCCAACCTGCTCTCACTGGCTGATGTCTCTTTCTTCTCCATCCCCTCACAGGCACTGGTGCCAGACAGTTAACCTAAAACAGTGCTCACATTGCCTGCCCCTTGCTCAGAGATATTCCAGTTGACTGGGCGTGGTGACTCATGCCTGTAATCCCAGCACTTTGGGAGGCCGAGGCAGGCAGGTCACGTGAGGTCAGGAGTTTGAGACCAGCCTGACCAACATGTGGAAACTCTATCTCTATTAAAAATATGAAAATTAGCCTGGCGTGGTGGTGCATGCCTGTAATCCCAGCTACTCAGGAGGCTGAGGCAGGAGAATCACTTGAGCCCAGGAGGCAGAGGTTGCAGTGAGCCAAGAT